>SRQL01000090.1:0-64721 GCA_018360575.1 Claviceps sp. LM454 group G7 | reverse complement strand
GCGACCAATAGTACCCGAACCACGTTAACAGACGCAGTGATCCGGCATCTCTGAGTAGAGGAAGTTGGTCTCTGGATGGTCGGTGTTCCACTTGATGAAGTGCCTCGCCTTGCAATTCTTTGGAACGGGCGTACGTGTAGGTATTGGTATTGATGAGATAGAATCGAAGGGATACTGGAGGTGTCGCAGCTGGACTCATAGATGATTTGATCACTCTGTACTCCTTACGTCAGTGTTATTAATGTGACGATTATGTGGCTTGTTATACTCCGTACCTCGGAAATATTGCGTGCGCAAACAGGAACAAGCAGACAGGCCGTTGCCGCCCATGACTCGGCCGCATCTACCTACTCCGTGGAATCCCACGAGGCTGCATCCCCACCGCCACTTTAGACTTTACCTGGGTTCGTCAGGGTCCTAGCTGCAGGCGAGTCTGTGCCTGGTGTGGTAGCCGATGATCGGCATCGCGGGCACAAAGTCCCGACTCCCTGCAGAGCAGAGTCATCAACCTGAGTCAATCAACTTGCAATTTCCGAGTTGTTCAAAAGAGAAGCAAAGCAGTAATGGTCGAAACAGTGAGAAAAGGACGCTTGACTGGACATTGACGCCGTTGTTGGCGGTTACAATGTAGGTATCAGCAATTGGGGGCCAAAGTCTGTGTTTGGCGAATTCGAAACTGTAGACTGTGGGTCGCTCGTTCTTTCTCTTCGCCTCAAAAGTGAACGACCAATCCGGAGCCGCGGCACTTGCCCAATTGCGTCATCTGAAACGCCGCACTGTAACTTGGAATAAGATGAGATCGAGCATGGGATCAATTGCAGCAGTTTCATCTTCAATTGTCCACGTCTTGTCCTGTCCTTTTGAGGCACTTGGAATCTACAGGCTTGTGAGGCGCTTCCCGGCTTTCATCCAGCCAAATCAGCCATCATACGCGAATCATACGCGACTTGCCTATCTGTGGAAATGGCGAGATCGGACGCAAGTTGCAACAGCTCCCCTTGGCAGGCAGCGTTCGCCCAGCTGACTGGAGCCCATGTTCGATCATGCCGGCATCCTCAATTGCCAACAGCCGACGGACTCATTATTCCATATCAACCTGGCTATAATTGCGCGTCATTTGGAATAATACGCGTGACGAGCTCTGCGTGGAGTTCGGTACCGAAATGAACAGTATGTATGTAATCAAATTTATCAAATTTGCCAAGTCACATATAGGTAGGTCCATCTCCGAGTAGATACCCCGGCTTGCCGTGAGCAAAAAAGAAGAGAAAGCCTATCAAGTTATCAACACTGAACAGTATTTAAGTCAAAAGTTGCATGCAGTATGTAGGTCGTACCCTATTTATCCCACTCCTGCGGTATCTGCCTAGCCTTTCGATCATAGAACATCGCTTGCAGTGGGAATGTAGCCAAGCAGGGTTGACGCGATATTGACGCGAAAGAATCCCTTACTCGTAGAGTTTTGTTTGTCAATTTGGACATCGGCAATCTGTCTCCAGACCTCTCTCCAGACACCATGGTTCTCAGCCTGCAACTCAAAGATGGGGCGGATAGCAATGGAACAGGGGACCTGACCAAGTTGAAGCCATTGGGCTTTCTCGTACATATGTACTTCAGGGTTACCTAAGCGAAGCAAGGGAGCAAAGCTTACGGAGTATAGATATGTACCTATGTTGGCTAGTTATGTAACAGTACCTACTCCGTATGTACAGACTACAGAGTATGTACTCCATATGGTGCCTGAATCTGTAGGGGTCGTCCAGATATCTCTTCACTGTTCAGTCCTGAGTCCTGACTCTGCTCTAATTTCCTTGGAGCTTATTGCCGAGTGAAGAGAAGAAAACAGTAACATTTATATGGCCGGGATTCGAAAGCCATTGGCATGGCCATGGTCCACGTAGAGCTCGCGTGCTCAAGTCTCAACTTTAACAGCGCACATGATTACAGGCAGATGTGATGGCCCCTTCTTGATCGATGACCCATTCTCTTCACGTTGAGCTCTACTAACAATCACACAGATCATCTGTACAAGACGTGCAGAGAAAAATGGCATCGGTATTGTGTATAACGTATGAGCGAAAGCTAAGATCGGTGACGGTCCTACGGCGTAGACAAGTCACAAATTGAGGCGATGTCATGTTTGTGCCGCCAGTCACCAGTGTCATTTTCAGGTATGTGCATATGTACCTACGGAGTACATAGTTGTCGAATGCTTGGCAACAGCAGCATTTGACAAGAGTTCGTACACATCGAAGATGTGCAACTCCCAATTGGCGGCGGAGCCGCCTTCGTGCACGGCAGCACGAAACAATCCTTTGCCCTGGATTTGCAACGAAGGGATGCGTATGCATGTTCAGCGTTGTACAAGTTGTCAGTACCTACATACTGTAGGTTCGAACATGTACGTAATGATGTGATGTATGTGGTAAATTGTAATGCACCCCGTATTCCGTAGATGGACCCAGATTTTTTTTATCCCCAGCCGATATCCATAGACTGGAGACGATCAGATTCATGCCTGCCCAGTGCCGAGTGCTGTCCCCCGCTTTCCCTGGTCGAAACCCCGACGCCCGATACATAGATTCGATCTTCGAACTTGTATCGGGCGTCGAGGTTTTGCGGCTCGTTGAGCGGCCATTGGCGATTGGGGTAGATTCCAGAGTCGCTGCCGATTGAATCTCAGATCGGCCGGCCTTCCGATGCTGTATAGCAGTTCAGCACAGTCGGTGAGCCAGGTGAGTTGGCAAAACTGCCCTTGGGCCTTGGCTGATAAGGGCGAGCAGGATCGTCCTGTTCCCGACTCGGAGTATGCCAAAACAACCAACTTGGTGGTCATAACATATTTCGTGGCTGTCGATGAAGCCTAAAATAGGATTTGGAGTTTGAAGATTTTTTGCTGCTCCCTTCATCACCACGCCAACATAGGTGCTTACCTAGACAACGATGCGGCGCAAATCTTTCATGTCATGAAGGATTCATTGGTCACGTTCGTTTCCCCCGTTCTCGCGGAACTATCAACGGATTCCCAATGATGCCTCTTGCGTATTTGATGTGGACGAAGGGAATTGCCAAGTTAGGCAAGTCGACGCGACGTCTATCTAAACCGGCGATGCTCGTTCGTGCCAGAGACACTGATCTGAATCAGTGTCCAGCCGAGACAACACGGCTTACTGAGTACGTTTTCTCATGCACCACTGACCAGAAATCCACGTACATGCATAAACCGTTCCATCGTTACATTGCAGGCCATGATCGATCAAAATCGGGAAATTATTTTCCGATGTACGATCTCTAGACTCTGGCGAGTCGCTACACCCCTGAATCTCCGTTTCTGTGTCATGTCTCTCACTGCTTGTTTATCAAGCTATGCAAGACAAGACCGAGTCACAGCACGATCTCAAAGTAGTTACATTTCTTCGCAATTCTTCTCTCAAACTTGAAGATTTATCGTCATTTCTTATACATTACAAGCCGAAAGGGACCGACAAATTACAATATCATGGCCATCGATCACCCAGAAGACTGGCGCATTCTCGCCGCTAGGAAACGAAAACAAGTCGACTCCCAGATTCCAACGGCATGGCGTCTTGACGGCGCATTGCTAGCCTCGGTTCTCGAGAGTGGCAAGCTTCTCGAAGCTGATATTCCACGTCGCAGTGGCATCTTGTCAGAGCAAGAAATTGAGATTACGGAACAATACTCTGCAGAGCAGTTGCTGCGAAGACTTTCCCAGGCCGGAATTACATCTCTCGCGGTGACGACGGCGTTTTGCAAACGAGCCGCTATTGCTCAGCAGCTGGTACGTTTAGGAGTCAATTCTAAGTCGGTCAAGGCCAACATGGACTCTCAATTATCATGGACAGTTCCCCATGCCCATGCTCTTTCTACTACGGCATCAAATTAACAAATGAGAGGGAACCCCAAGATAACATCCAAGATAATAGACATCATGCCTAACGGAACATTTCTTCGACCGGGCCTTGGCTAGGGCAAAGTATCTCGACGAGTACCTCAGCCGAGAGGGAAAGCCTATGGGGCCGCTGCATGGTCTTCCGGTCAGTATTAAGGACAGTTTCTGTGTGGAGGGAGTGCAAAGCACGTTGGGCTACGTGGCGTTTTTAAAGAAGCCTGCCGCAACGGCACATTCTGCTCTTGTGAATATGCTTCTCGATCTCGGGGCTGTGCTATATGCCAAGACGAATGTCCCGCAGACATTGATGGTGAGTAGCATCCCCGCTCATGATTATCGGTTCTACATTGTTCTCAACGTCGATTCTTTCCTCTTTCTTTTCTTCATGCATTTCTTGTCCGTCTCATCTAGTCACCCTTCATGATGCGTCTTGTGACTTCTGCATATGATGCGATGCCGCAACAACAAAGTGCTCACTATCAGCCGTCCTAGACTGCAGATTCGGCAAATAACATATTCGGGCGAACACTGAATCCCAACAACACCAGACTCACAGCCGGTGGATCTAGCGGCGGCGAAGGCGCCCTTGTGGCCTTTCGGGGCTCCATCATGGGCGTCGGAACTGACATCGCAGGCTCGGTCCGCATTCCCGCACAGTGCAACGGCATCTACGGATTCAAGCCCACGGCTAATCGGATTCCCTTTGGCGGCCAAGTATCGCCCGTGGATGCGGACGGCCTGCCAGGCCTGGTTCCCGTTGTCGGCCCTCTCGCCCATAGTATCGCCGACCTCAGGCTTTTCGTGAAGGCAATTTGGGACGCGAAGCCGAACCGCTACGACGCCTCGGCACACGCTGGGCCGTGGCAGAAGTTACAGCATCATACCCGACCGCTGACTATCGGCCTTGTTTCTGAGGACGAGCACTTCCCGTTGCACCCACCCGTCCGTCGAGCCATGGACTCGGCCGTCAAGGCTCTCGCGGCTGCGGGCCACAAGCTAGTGCCTCTGCCCAACTCTGCAGATCGCAGCATCTCATATGGCAATCGCCTTGCTTTTCAGTACTTCATGTACGCGCCACGAGTCGATTACTTGGCTGCTAGCGGGGAACCACCCGTTACTTCCGTTTTGCACGGCTACCATCCCATGTTTACGGGTGCGTTTCCCGTGTCACAAGAGTTGGAACCTTTGGAGAAGATCAATGCCATGCAATTGGCAATGCACAAGTACCAGGATGCCTGGCGACAGGTCTGGGTAGACAACAACATTGACGTCTTCTTGGCGCCGGCGGCTCAGAACACGGCGGTGGCGCATGATACGTATGGATGGCCTCCCTATTCGCTCTTTTGGAACCTTCTCGACGTAAGAACTCCTTGTGTATTCCTCAATTCCAGGACTTTCTTTCAGTCCGTCCTGCGTATTCTTATATACCCGTTTTCTTTGATTGACGAGTCTGTCTCGATTCTTAGTATCCCGCTTGTGTGATTCCCTACGGGAAAGCCTCCAAGTTGCTTGATCCACAACCCATGTATCTAAAAGACGGCGTACAGCCAAATTGTAAGTGCAGCCCCTTCCATACGACTATCATTGCCTTGTATCCATTGAGCCGCTAACGTCTTGTTTTGTTGGGATTGGTGTAGATGAACCGGAAGATGTGGATGGTGCCCCCTGCGCAGTGCAAATTGTAACACCGCGATTCATGGACGAACAGTGTCTTGCCTATGCCGAAATTATCGAAAGGGACCTTCAAAAGGCCGAGGCGCGGTGGTGCTGATGGTTGAGATTCTCACGATCGTCGATGAGCCTAGCGGGTGCATCATGGTAGTGGTAATGAGTCTAGACTATAGTGACGGGCAACACCTCTAAATTCTTAGAACCTAACATCTTACATGTCATCACGTCGTTACGATTCTCATTATAGAGAAACCACGCCGGGAAGACGTCGTCATCGCAAAGTCACCTATTGTTCATCATATGATCATTGATACATTGGCCTCGTCCCGTCAAACTTGCAGTGAATCAGAACAACCACAGTCTTGGGTCTACAGATACCCGTTTCGGCGGTTACTAACGCCTCGACTGTGAAGGAGATGCATAAGATGGACGGACATATCAGACAGCTTACCTCGGATGTTGCCTTAGTCCAGGGCGTGTAACTTGTAAGCACGCACTTTCGACGCGGTTCTTGAATCTTCAGTCCTGCGTTATGAAGGGCTTACGCGGTTTAGCAGTGGGTAATGGGTAAACATTTGGCAGGGAGGACAATTCAACGACAGCTGATGCAACAATAAAAAGAACAGGACGAGAATCGATAATGGCCAGTTGGTGGTCTGATTTTGTATCATATGCGCAAAGCACCTACTTTAACACGGTACAGACGGATCGACCTGCCACATGGGACCAAGCGTCCTGCTCTGAATCCTCCAGCACCGCCAGGAGAAAACGAGGCGCACCGGAGGAGACTAGTGTTCAGAGACAACATGACGGGCCCGGGGTTCGCGTCGGATCTGTACTGGGAGACTCGGACTGCAAAACGAGATGATTGATTGGCAGATTGTGGCCGTTGGTGCATGCTTATCTAAGTAAGGATGGTCGTGGTGGGCTCAAGTTAGGGCTGAAGGGGTCAAGATGTGAGGAAAGAATGGGGAGAAAGGAGAGAGGTCTTGAGGAACAAGAGAGAGAATAGGATAGAGGGGACAGGAGAAGACGGAGAGTCCGAGAGGAGAAGGGATAGCGAGAAGAGACAGGTAACTTGTAAGGATGGGCATACAGGGAGAGAAGAGTAGAAAGGAAGAGATGATGAGGAAAGAAGACATGTCACGTGAATGATTTCGTTCAACGGGAAGAATGACAGCATTCGCGGTCCCCGTGAATCGTTCCATGTGTCATCTCGTACATCCGCGGACCGCCTGCGACCTACTCGTAACTCCTACATATACACACGTACTCCGTATACAAATTACAATATGTAGTTGGAACTTCAGGAAAGTGAGACAGTTTCCTCAACAGTCTTACCGTTTACGTAAATCCTACCGGCATCAAGGCGGGGGACTAGATCACACCTAGGAGAAGACATGTAAGATGTATCAGTATGTACTCACCACTAACCCTCCACGACTAACGCCCTGAATAAATAATCCGCATGTCACTGTGACAGGTCCTCGATTCGCGACCGAGCACCACAGAGGCTGCAGTTGTCAGCTGATGTGGAGGGGAGAAATGTAGTACCAACTCTGGTGCTGTAGGGTACGAGTTTATACCAGGGCAGGGCTATGTCGCGGAAAGAGACACCGTATTGCACACGGATTCTCAGAAGAGTTCTACTTCCAGTTTCCAGGTAAGGCATCTTGAACAGCGGCTGCGGGCAGGAGTCCCCAGAAATTAGAAGTCATAATAGCGCAAGAAATGTGTGAGCATTGATTTGTGCGCTTGTTTTCGCACCGTTTCATGTACGGTTTGCAAGACCTCTCCTAGTGATCTGTTAAGCGATGGTACAAGGCATTGTCAGGTATGCATCTATGTTAGATATGTATGTATGTATGTATGTATGTATTATATGTACTCCGTATGGCTTGGAGATCTAACCCTTCGCTTATAGCGACGACTTTGCGCGACACCCTGTTCCACATCCACAGTCCCGCACCTTGCCGAAATTCGGGATTAGCCGGCCAACGACGACAGACCCTGTGTGCATCCCCATGATCAAATATGTACATATGTACCGTCGTCGCCTAATGACGAGGAAATTTCCAAGAGATTGTGACACCTACTCCGTAGCCGTCTCGTATCCCATTCCCAGACAACCCCCTCCCTCACAAAAGACCCAATTCCAGACCCCTTGACGTGGCCAGGTCGTTGATCGACCTACCGTCTCGCGAACACGTCCACCACTCCCCCATCATGTCGAGCAATGTCGTCCCCCGACTAGGATACTTAAAGGCCTCTTGCCGCACCGCGAAGCAGTTCTTGATGGCATCTTTCAGCTCCGGCCTAGCATTCATGACATCAGCCTCAATGCCTGCCACAAAAAGCGGATAGTCAATCGCGTTGAAGAGGAGCGAGTCCCGGTGCCCATCTGATGCCACATACGCGCGGGTAATGGCATCGACATGGCTGATGATGCGCGTCACGACCACGTCCGTCGCGGTAGGCACCGCTCTTCTTGATCCAGATGAGGCCTGGGAGCTGCCGTCGCCCTCGGAAGGCGACGAAGGCAACGGGTCACTGATCTGGATCGGGGTGTATAGCTGGGGGTGGCGTAACGAGATGATGCCTGCAAGTCTGTACGCTTCCCACAAATGGCATTGCGTCAAACTACCGGGTGAGCCTGGCCAGTCCCACAGGTCTTCTTCCGTGATTTCCATGCCATCGATGGCTGATAACAAGTCGAGGAGGGACCGTGGGAGTCCGCTTACGAATTCGACGCTGTCGACTTGGGGGGGTCGGCAGAGATAGCCCGGCTCGCGACAGTGGCGGCGCCATACACCAATGGATGGGTTCTGGCGACCGACGGCGAAGCCAGGTAAGTCCAAGTAGCCCAATACCTCGATAAGGTGTTTTCGAAATGGTGGCTGGCTGTTCAGAGGTTCTTGCAGGCCTCGAGTGAGTGATACGTTGTATATGCCATGCAAATGCATGGTCCAGCCACAACCTCGATTCAACTATAATAAGAGCAAAAGCGAAAAGAAAAGAAAGAAAAAAGGAAGGGCGAAGTTAGTTAGCGCAACCGTCGTGTATATATGGAGAGAGAAACTACCGCAACATGAAGCGGCCTAGAGGAAGATAAGGGGGGATGTCTCACTCCTAGTGTGGAAAGCATAAGTCCGGCTGCAAACGTGCCGTCCTTGAGTTGCTTCACGCTGTTGCCCAACTCGGCTCGAAAACAGCTCAATGCCATATCGAAATACTTGAAAATGAGGTGCTGGGCCTCTGGTCGCCCGCAAAGGCTCGCTTGTATGGTGATACATATTGCGCAAAGTGCATCAGACTCCTGAGATACACGTGGAAGGTGCTTGGCAAGAATGTTGTCTTCGTCGTTGACAGATGTCGAGAATAGCGTGTTTATGCCATAGTCAACGACTGGGGAGTGTGCCACGTCAGTCATCAAGATGAAACGTCACGACAGCATTTTTTGTGAGTGTGGTTGAGTGTTGGCCTCAGATAAAGACAAGGCGAGGCCAGTGAATACAAGTGAGACAAACAGGTATACATAGTTAGAAAAGAGGAGATGAGGCTCGACTTACAATCTGAGAAGAGACGCACTTCATCATCGCCCAGTTTCAGAATCCAAGGCGGGATGATCTTGGGCTTTGAACGCGAAACCAGCGGCTGAGCTACGTCTTGCTTGGCAAGACCATCTAAAGATAATAGACAAGTGGTCAGCTTGGTGCTATGGAAGAGCAGACCTCGCAATATAAATGGCACGAGGTTCGCGGGTTCTTAACGTATGTAGTTAGTATACCTTGTACTGGTTTTGGCTCCTGTGCTGTCAACTCCGGCCCCGGCCGAGGTAAGTCAGACAGATGAGACGGACTGCTCTCAGAGTCAGACGACATAGCCGCGCGAGCCGCATCCCGGGCGTCAAATCCCGCTGCCGAGGCCTCTCTGGCGGCAGCCTCACGGCGGCGTTCCTCGCGAAGCAGATCACGGTGTCTGCCCTTGACACGCGGGGGGATGGCCGCCTCTACTGGTTGGCTAGCACCGGCGAAGCGACCTCGGGAGGCTATGCCGGTGCCCCATTTCAGGCGCATTTCATAGCCTTCGCACTTGAAGCCTTTCTGGGTACAGGTCAGGCAGTGTGGGCGGGTTCGGTCACACTGGAACCGCTTTGCCTTGCACGTCCAGCACCCATCGTGGAAGCGATTACGTGGGGTCGACATGCCGCAAGGAGAAAGGACAGACGTGTGGCCAGCTTGTCGAACCCGGGACGGGACGGGACGGTCCTTGTTATCTGGGTGTGGCGGCGGTCCTTGCAAGATTCCAAGGTTCCCGATGTCCGATGTCCGATGTCCGACGTCCGGATGGGTTCAAAGCCCGCGTCAGGCTTCAGCTAATAGCTCGCTAGTTCCTAGTACGTAGCTGAGAGCGAGTCTCCGGACTGTGGGAGCTGCTGTTGCGGTGGGCGATTGGGCGTCGGAGCGGCCTATCGAGAGGGATCATTGATGTGGTAGAACCGATGAAGATTGGTGACGCTCAGTTTTCGACATGGTGATTTCCACATCCCCGCTCTCGTCTCCTCTTTTGACCAAGCCTCAAGGCTCAAGGATTGGTGCGTGGGGCGACTTGGCTGTCTGTTATTGGCCAGGGTCCGCCTTCTCAAAGTGGCAACTTTCGCAATCACTCGCTTTCAACATCATGGCGTACGAGGCACAGAGTATAAGTTATCGAGAAGTTCCACACTTTCCTCGATTACGTATCTATCTTAACATTTGTAGTTCCAGACTTCAAAAATGACTGTCTCTCTTCTTTGAATTCAACTTGAGTCACTCTTGCGGCGCAACAGGTCGACCGAAAACGACGAATTTCCCTTGCACTGTTACTGTGCACACTGAGCAGTGAGGGCATTGACCCCGCCTACTGGCTCACGCTTTGGGACTTGGCGCGGCTGCTTCTGCACTGCGTATTGTCTTCCCTTTGGCTGCTGCCATCTGTATTTTTTTGGGGGGATATTGTCAGCACATTACATATCATATTTATGGTGTGGAAAACGCTGATCTCTTTGGCGCTTTGCTCATTCCAAGCGAAAAAAAAGGTGGCGGAAAGGATTGAACGAGAAGAGACAGGGATCCAAGAAAAATGCTCACCTGGACTTCAATGAGTTTGCGACCAATGAGAATGGTTTCCTCCATGCCGCGCTGACGCTGCCAGAATCTGTTCACAACGTTCATATTAGCCGAGTGTGCCGGAACCAGTTTTCGCTTTCCTTCAAGTTAGCAACACGCCACTTACATCTCTCCAGGACCATCGCGACCACGGACTGAGGCTTCACGCGCCTCGTCCTCGAGTGCTTCTCTCGTCATTTTCTCACCAGTCTGGATACCAGGCACTGCCGCTTTGGAAGTGGCTGCTTGGCCAAGGTTCTCAGCCAGGAGCCTCTTCTTCATCAAGTAGCGCTCTCGTCGCTCACGCTGCACGCCGATACTTTCCACCTTGTTCATCAACATTCGGACGACTTGTTGCATCAGTAGGTAAAAGTGCTCCGCCAATAGGACGCTGAGAAGACATCCCCAGGCGGTGATCTGTGAAGCCGTGCCTCTGTTTCCATTTTTAGCGCCACTGCAAAGGAACACGATTGCGGCGCTCGTAATACTGCCGAGCCACGACAAGAACCCAAGGGCGTCGAGCCATGGACCAATTGAGTCAGACCTCCAAGGAATCGGTCTTTTGCAGCTGACGGCAATTTTGAGCCCGTCTGATCGCAGCTCGACCCAGTTGTTGATGAGGAAACAACATGCCGCCATCGGCCACGCGACCGAAAATAAAGAAAGGTATCCTAGCAAGGGAGATTCTTGATTAGACAGAAAAGTCCATAAAAGTCGTGACTCCATCATTCATGAGCCACCGAGGACCTCAGGCAACAGGACTTGGCTGTACATTGGACCGGGGGTGGTGAAGACACGCATGGTGTCGTTTTACATACCAAACTGCATAACCATCTCCCGGTAATCGTCTGTGACGTCGTAGGTTTCCAACACGCATTCGTCACGAACGCGCTTCAAAAATGCGGCCTCTTCCGGCTCATCCTGAATCTCAGGTTGTCTCGACTGAAGCTCCTTCGCCTTCGCAAAAGCCTTTTGCTTCGCATACGGCACGATGACCTCAGTCGCGAAATTGACTACTTGTGCTGTGACGGTACAGTAGAACATTTGACTGCTGATACGTTCGGGATTGATGCGAAACTGTTGTGTGGGCAGTGTCTTCTCGCTAAAGGTGAGAGTCTGTGCCGTGTGACGCCAAAAGTCAAGAAAAGGCAGCAAGATGTCTCCAAATGGAATATAAACGAAGCCTGTAAAGAGTAGTGCCATGTATGAAGTCATGAAGTTGAGGACGAACTGCTTTTGCACCAGCGCAGCCTTATGTGCTTTTCATTTTGTCAGCTTCCATCTCAGTTTCGCGGGGAAAGAAGACATCGGGGTAAAGTGTATTACCATCAACTGTGTCATAATTTTCGCGGTGCGTCAAGACACTGGCGGCTTTCATAAGTACAGCCGAAAACGTGGGTGTAAAGACGACGAGAATCATAGTAGGTACAAAGACCTGGCCGATTAATCCTTTCGTTAGTTCTACAAAAACGCGATGCGTGCATGCAATGTGCTCTTCTTCACATGTTGTGGTGATGGACCTACCAGGTACTGTTTTCCCGGACCATCGTACACTTGGGTGATGAAAATCTCCAACGAGTTTGCGATGACCACTAGGCCGCCAAGTACAACAATACAGGCTATAGCGAATGGTATTTGCAACAATTGAGTCTGAAAGCGCTTCTTGTAAGAATATACTTTAACAGGCTCGCCAGTAACAACGTCCTCGGCCTCGTAGTCCCATTCGAACTCGGGACGAGGTAGTTGAATAGCAGAAACGCCTCTCACGCCCCATTGGACTGCTAGGTCGACTTCCTTCTTCTTCCAGTATTCCAGAAAGATGACGGACCAAAGTCCACAGCCCAAGGCGTAAACGCTCGAGAACTGACCGAGCAGCATCCAGGCGGCAAAACCCATAGCGGATGGGAATGCTAGGAAAACAAAATAGCTCCTTAGGAAAGCGAAATAGAAGGCGATTGATTCGCCAAACTTGTTGCGAATATCTTCCAGGTCTGCTTCATCCAGAAACCATTTCTTGGACCACTTCTGTATCCATGATCTGTTGAACTGCTGATCATGAAGAGGGAATATGTCGCCAACATACTTCCACTTGGAGCTGGCCTGATTGATGCCGGCACCGCTGTCATTTTCGGGTCGGATGATGAGCTGGTACACGAGCCGAAGGCGCTCTGCCTCAGTCACAGGTTCGTCTTGTAGAGCCTTATTCAGGTCTGGATTCGGGCCTGATGTGCGAATGCCTTGGAGCCAATCTTGCAGGCGACCCCTATATACCTGTTGTGCGAGCAAGTCTGCCGATGCGATTTTGACAAACACGAGCAACGAGCCTGAGTCACCGGAGCGCACCTCAGTCGCCAGACCCACGTTGGTCAGGGCTTCGATGAGCTGGACAAAGCCAGCTTCCGCCTCGGCACGTTCTAAGAGATTGAAGTCGTTAGCCTGATGGTTCGCACCGCGCAGGCTTCACCGAGGATGAATGGAGGTGATGCGGCAATCAATTGCACCTTTCGCGGGGACCGAATAGTGAATCACATAGTCTACTCTTCACGGGTGTTAGCAACAGGAGCTGTGGCACAGGCGCAACTAGTGTCAACTGTGTAGGTATTCACGAGCTCACCCAAAGTTATCGGAGCCGGTCTCGTTGTCCTGCTTGCCATACAACTGTCGCAAGCCCGTCATGGCACCGATGACTGGCGTGCGCCGTGCGGGATGGAAGGAATGGAGTGGTCGGAGGAGAGGAGGTCAAGATTCGGCGCGTGTTTCGTAGGAGACACAGGGTTAGAGGACGAATATGTGTTGTCGTCTCCTGACTGAAGTTGGAGCAAAGAAGTGAGGCATTCAGCCTTCAGGATGCGCGACAGATTCTCAACAGGAAACGAGATGGTAGAAAGAGAGCAGACGTCATTACGACTCCTGGAGCTTGACTCGAGCTGAGCCCCAATGGCCCGTGCTCGCAGCCTCGCAGACTGCAGTACGTACAGCCCCATTGGCCAGTAGGAGTCCAGAACTCGGCCCTTTCGGCAAGGCAAGAGCAACTGCCAAGTGCCAACAAGTGCATGGAGACACTTGGAGAGCTCAGAGAGGAGATACGTTGCGCGTTGACATGCATTGAATTACCTTGGCTTGGACGCGTTAATATGCGTTGACATCTGTCGAGTCTCGACCTTGATGACGACTCAATTGACGACGCCTTCGACTGCTTGAATCTCAAGCCTTAAGCCTCGAGCCTTGCTGACCCATCATGGGCCTCCTCGTTTGGCTCGGCCTGCGCCGTCAGCACCGTTGGGAGAACCTCACCATCCTCGATCAGCTGCTGCTCTCACCCCTCACTTTCCTCACCACCAACTTCTACCATCTCGTGTTGTTTCTGCGCGGCACGCCTTTCCGCCCGCCGAGGCATAAGCCCGCCGTCCGCGTCGTGTGTATCTCGGACACGCACGATCAGATGGTCGCGGTGCCGCCCGGCGACATTCTAATTCATGCCGGCGATCTCACCAATGCGGGCACCGCCGCCGATATCCAGAAGCAGCTGGACTGGCTCAACACGCTGCCTCACCCCGTCAAGATTGTCATCGCGGGCAATCACGACAGCTACTTTGACATCCGGAGCCGCTGCAGCGATGATCGTCGATGCGGCGCGAGGCTCAACTTTGATGGCATTGTCTATCTCCAGGGCGAGAGCTCAGTGCATGATATTCGGGGGCGCCAGATTTCTATCTTTGGGGCACCAGATATTCCAGAGTGCGGGCCTGAGAATTTCGCGTGCGTACCGTTAATTGGATGAGTGAAAGAGGCTTGGCTGACCTGTCTTGACCAGTTTCCAATACACACCCACTCGGACACCTTGGTTTAGCAAGATTCCCCCTCAGACGGACATTTTGGTCACCCATACTCCTCCGGTAAGTTGGCGCCCTTCTATCTCTTCATAACAGTATCTTTGCTGCAACATCAACAGTCTATCCAGCGGTTCTCTTTTTCTGTTTCCCTTTTTTTCGGAATCCCAAATGAATGTATACAGATATAGAGAACGTCCACGAGTGGAAAGAAACGCCAGACTGAGAAAGCTCTTAGAAACACCATCTGGATCTTGATATCGGTTGCCCCGCCCTCCTCCGTGAAGTATGGCGCGTAAAACCCCGCCTTCACGTCTTTGGCCACTGTCACTGTGCCTACGGCAAAGAACCCGTCTACTTTGACGAGATGCAAATCGCCTACGAGCGCCTCCTGTCTCGTCCCCGCCGCGGCCTGCCCTGGGATTTTGTACCCAACTCTTCTTGGTGTGACATGCTTGCCGTGGTCATGCACGGCGTTCACAGTGTCTTGTGGAAGTGGCTGATGGGCGGGCCGGGCAGCAACCAGGGGAGTCTGATGGTGAATGCTGCGCAAATGTATCGGAACTCTGGCAAGGTTGTCAGTCGGGCTATTGTAGTGGATATATGAAAGGGGCTCGTTTTGCTTCATTTCGCCCCTGATGGACTCGCAGCTTGGGCGGAGAATGCCTTTCTTCGTCGTGAGATGGGATAGAGAGGACACGAAAGCCAGATTAGATTTTGGGAGCAGTGTTTGGGTAAACGATAGAACTTTTGTGACTTAAAGTTAGCGGCTGTACAACATTCATAGATAGGCATTCATTGTTTCCTCTCATGATAGCATTGTAATACCTTTGGCCAGGCACCTGGTCGAGGACTCGAGACCTCACCTTCTCTTGATAGAGGCATCGTCTTTTTTAGAAGGGGGCATCGCCGCGTCACCTTTCCTGATCTCTTTCTAACGGTGCTCTGATGGCTTTGTTGAACATTATAGTAGTACTTTCATCTGTTATTGAGCTATCTAGACGCAATCTGTTCGATTCTGCTTTACCGAAAATCTACTATGTACTGCGAAAGCATTCGTGGCCTAAGTAATTCGTGACATGAAGAAATTTGAGTAAGGGTCGTGAGAAAACAAAGAGGGAAATAGCAAATCCAAATCCAAGTGTAAAATCAAGAAAAAAACTTGCCTGCCGCAAAAACAAAAAGACCCCTAAATGCTCATCATGAATACCCGTAACCCTCTTCCAAAATCCAATGCGCCACCCAAACTATAAAGCGCCAGTGATAACCCATTCCCTTTCCCCGCCGCGTCTTGTATCAAAAAAAAGAAAAGGTCGAAAACATTAACAAAGTAATGTGACTCCCGAAACGATTGAGATTGCAAGCCAGCACGAAGTCACTTCTGTATCCACAACTTCTTGTGCCAGTGGCCCAGTGGTAGTGAAGCTTGGCAGTCCTGACGCCTATTTAGAGCATAAGGGTTCCGAGAAGCAACACAAAAAGGCCCAAAGTGATTCTGGTCCTCACGCGTCCCACCCCGGCCGTCACCACCGGCACAAGCGGCGTTGGAAGAGTGTCCGTTCCAGGCGGAGGTAGAGGAAGCGGCAGAGGAACAGAAGGAGGCCCCTGATCAAGTCCCGATGGACGAGGGACAGACGGTGCGTGTTGATCAGGTGCTGGATTAAGTGCAGACGGACGAGGGACAGACGGTGCGTGTTGATCAGGTGCTGGATCAAGTGCAGACGGACGAGGGACAGACGGAGCGTTTTGATCAGGTGCTGGCGTAGGCCGAGTATCATGATAACGGACTGGCTCTGTTGCGAAACCAACCGGAACCCGCTGAGCATCTTCACCCACAGCAGGTGCAGTCGAAAAAACAGCAGCCGGGACAGTCTGAACAGGTGTTTCAGCACTCGCACTCGTCGGAGACCCCGAGGCCACACGTATGGTCTCCAAAGGACCAAACCCTTCCGCACCAGTCTCGCAGCCACACTCCTCGACAACAATCTCAATGGTCTGAACACTCCCCTGTGTCTGCTGCGACGCAGACGTCTTGTCAGCCACTTCGGTAGTGCTCCCAACAGGGAAATCACCTGAGTCGACCGGACGTGCCCCCGCTGACTTGTCCTCGCCAGATGTGGGAAGAGGCACTGGCACTGGCACAACCGTCATGGTGATAGGCTCTTGCTGGCCCAAAGGCGTGGACGTCAAGACCCGTGTCAAAACATATGTGATGTTCTGTCCCTTCGCCATCGGCGGAGGTGGCGATTGATTCGTCTCGTTTCGGACGATTCCATAGACTGTGAGGAGCATGTCCTTATGTCTCGTGTCTCTCCGGCTGAGGAACGTCTTTCTCTTCCAGTGAAACGTCCTCTTCTGGGTGGAGTTTTTGCCGATGGTGCCTGTGCCGGTAGACAGGGGTTTTCTGAAACCAAACGAAGGGGCTGTTGCGGGTGAAAGGGCTACCTCCGCTGTAAAAGGTGAGGTTGCTGAGGATCTTGGCGAGGTGGTTGCATCGAAGGGCTTGGAAGTCGTGCTGGCCAGTGACGCGGTTGTATTTGCCAGACTCGGCGTGATGTAGGCCAACTGCACAGTCGGTATATATAGACTCGTGGTGAAAATGGCACTCCCGTTGGACGATTTGGTTGTTGTTTCGGTGATCGTCGCCGTCGTGTTAGCCAAGTCACCCACTTTCACCGCCAGACCACCGCAGGACTGATCCTTATCTCCTGGACAAGGGTGATCGCACGTGCCAAACTCTTCGTCCACAGCGCGCGTGTTTGCGCTCAGAGAGTCGGCGCAGAAACACTGCGTGTGGTAGGTGCCCGCATATATGGTCCCATTGCAGAGCTTCACGCACTGCTTCACTGTCATGTCCCTGCTGTCAGCAACCATTCGGAAGCCCTCGAAGCCATCACTGGAGCCGAAGCAGCCCAGGAGAGAAGCTCCATCGATCTGAAGGGGGTCTTTGGGGTCCTTGATCTCGCTCGGGGAGTCGGTGGATTGAGAGGGTACGCCTGATGAGGCTGAAATGGTAGGCGCAAATTTCCCGCCGTGTTCAATGACGGTTGTCATCACATGGCCGTGAATGGTGATGGTCGACGTGATGGTCGTTGTAAGGGACGCCGTCGTGGTGAGGGACTGAGTCGATGTGAGTATCGATTTGCTCTTCTGCGAACTCATGCTGGTACCGGAGGAAACAGTAGAAGGTCTCTCGGTCTTCTTCTCGTATGCGTCGATGTATCGAATGTCCCAGTAGGCATTACTAAAGGCGCTCGGATTCTTGGCCACGAACTCGGAGCACGTAGATGCGTACTTTCCGCAGCCGTCCGTCTTTCCCCAGACGGCACTGCCCCAATCACCACAGAAGTTCTGATGCGCGCGTAATTTCTTAGCATACAGACTTTAAAGACTGGAACATCGGACAAGGCAGGCAGAAATGAGAACCGCAGAGTGAAGAAAAAGGATAGGAGTGAGAAGAGAAGTACTCACAATGTTTATTACCAAGCTCATGTCCTTAAAGTATTTGTCCACGTCGCAGCTGTCGCCCCCGAATATTGCATCCGGCAGACCCCACGTTTTAGGGTCTGGCTTCTTCGTCTTGATGTCCCTGGGGATCTGACTTCTGGCAAAGTGCCAAATCTTGATGTACTCGGAATCCCACTCCATGGCGTACACGCCCCCGCTAGCGGCATTGAACCCGTCTCCGTAAGACGACGTGTCGTTGGCAGGAGCATCGTATGCGCAACCAACGTTCAAGGTGCCGACATCGCAGTCAGCCGTGCGAGGGGGAGTCAATGCCTTGGATTCGAGATTCTTGGACAGAGTACATCCCGCGGAGGTGTGTGCAGAGAGGATATTGCGGTGCTGATCGTTGGCGCCTTCGATCAAGTCGATTTCGCCGTCATTGGGCCAGTTAGATCCGTAGGACCAGACTATTGCGCGAACGGAGGTCAGTACATTTTCGAGAATTCACCTCCTGAGTACTCAGTGAAATACTGAGCTTAGTACAACACAACGGGCATTGGGGGCTTGTTGTAGCTCTCCAAGACTTACACGCTGGCCAGAGACCACATTGCGAAGGAGGCATGTGAAGGAAATCGGCGACAAAAAGACCATGGGTGTAAGCTTCTTTGCTTTCGAGTCGGATGCTCGGCCGCCCACCGGTCAGAGGAAGCACGTTTGTGTGGTCTACACCCAGTCGCACCACTCCGGTGCTCTCATCCACAGAGTATAAGCCCCGGGCTTCGGCATTCGGTCGGCTCTGGTACGCAACGAATCCGTGGGAAGGGTCCGGTGCGTCGAACCAGTTGAAGCCCGAGAGGAGAGCTTCTCCTGCGTACGAAGTAGCCAAGGCATACGCCATGGCGAGAAAATGGCTTTGATGGCTTCACAGCTTACCAAGTCTAGGAAGGACGAGGGGGTTTGATATACGTGAGACGAAGTATTGCAACTTGGAAGCAAATCAAAGAGTTCAATATAGAGTCGAAAGAATAGAAAGAAAAAGTTTCTGGAATACAGAAAACAAAAAAGGCATGTTCACAACGACATGACTTAGACACGGGATCGGTATATATGTGCACATGGTTTGAGCATGGTTTGGCAATATATCCATTCTTTTCGAAAGTCAAGTGGCAGGAAACGCCGTGTCTCAGGCTGAGGCAATAAATTATCGTGCTCATGAGCAGTTGCCTGCCTATCTGACCGTAGCTTGGACTTCGTGTTGTAGCCAGGTACTGTTGCCATGAGGCTGGCAGGCCATCTGCATTCCAATCGGCGAGAAACTAGTCACAGTGATTGGACCACTTCATCGTGCCTTGGTAAGTGCCTGGTAAGGCAATAGTTCACCCTTCGTCGGAAAATCGAGCCACACAATTCTTTGTCCATTGCGAATCGGAGGGAGGCTTCCAATCTTGAATCGCCTCAGAACTTGATCGGTAAGCCATGGCGACAAGCGGGCTGGCCAAACGACGGATCCGGGAAGCGCATCTATGCCAGGCAAGACATTGAACGGCTCAGAACGTCAGTAATGGCCGCGTGCCGAGAGCCAAACACAAAAGCAGGCTTATAGAGTCCTGTCCTTTTGTCGTCGCCGCCGCCCTGAACAATGCCGCTGCATTCCAGATACGGCCGGAGTGGAGCCCGAGCGCGCGCCGTGGTTGGTCCAGTCCCTTGCTGCATGCCGCGACAGGGCTGAGAGAGACTTTGACCCGGGGAACCCCCCAAGTGGCGTGGGCGAAGAAGCATGTGAGTGAGTGAGTGGGTGAGTGAATGACTAGATTAGCCAGAAGGTCATCACCATATGATCCTGTCGATGAGACGTGCTGCATTACAATGTACATGTGATTACATGTAGGTGACTTGTGTAACTCTGCACGCGGCATTGTAAAGTCGAGTGCCGTAAACGCTCCGCTCGAGCTCCTGTTTCTTCAACCTTGCACGCACCTTGATGCAGCTTCGAACTTTGGTTCATTCCCTTCTTAGTATGTACGAGTGGTGCTCGGTGATGAGAGGGAAAAGCACACTTGGAACAAGCGAACCTCTCTCCTCTCTTTCCTCTTCAAGGATTGACGCTAGATTGCAGGCTGCAGCAGGCTGCAGCCCTGGGCCCGTCTCTCTCACAAGGCAAAACAAAATGTATTGATACTTTCAGGGACCTGAGGAAAGTAACATCAAGGCCAGGCCAGCAGCGAAGCACGGCAAAAGATATCGCAGTGCCCGCTAAGGCGGTGCGTGGAGACATGTGCAGGTACACATCTAGTGATAGCCGTGCACGTGAACTCCGAGAGCCCGGGGGTTAAATTGTCACCCGACCCAACTCAGCAGCTCAGCATCAATTGCCTTGCGATTTGTGACCTTCTCCATACCATCACTCATTGAAGACCTCTTAGACCCTGACACTGACCAGTGACGCTTACTTGATTCGCAGCTGCAGAAGAGAGAAGTATTATCATGGTTGAGACGTTCATGGTGCGCCGTGCCCCAGTAATGGCCTTCGAAGTTGAACGCCGAGCTCCAGTCAAGGTCGCGTACAGGTCCTTGTCTTCAAAAGAACGGGCGGAGGTGTTCTGCGGTCCGTTTGTCGTATATTTCCACCGTTACACCCAGACTAGGGACGGGGACCATTCGACGGTTCGGCCCGCGCCGCATCCTGCCAGCCCTGATCTATAGGGACATCCTCGCCATGATTTCATGTAGAAAAGCTCCAGGAAGCGGCCTCATTTCCCAGAAGACGGCCATGAGTGAAGTCCATAAGATCGATTCGGCGCTGTGAAAGTTAGGAAGGTAGACCTCATAGACCTTGGCCTCTACTTCCTTCGGCCCAATGTCGATTGATGTCCACCGCAGTTCGCCTTTGTTTTGCAAACCACAATTACTACCGATCTCTCCGCTCTCAAGAAAGTCTTTCGTAGTCTTGTTGGCCTTCGAACCCTATTTCTTCACCACCCTTCTTGTCATTCCCGACCGCTCCCTGCTGGACATTGGGGCCGCCGGCTGAGCCTTCTCGTTACGACGTCCTGTAAGGGTCTCACCTACGACTCTCCATGGCAGGCTAGATAGGACGGAGGCCTTCGAGGTCGACGAGGTGTATGTACCATGATAGAAGTGAATGTGCGCCAGCACCCTTTTAGATCATAATTCGACGCAGTCCTTCTGTCCCGCCTAGGACACGCTTCCCCGTCACTGCGCAGCGGCCAATCCCACTCTCCCACTGGCCAGCCCTCTTCTCCATAAAGCTCGCCTGTTTATCGTGGCTCCCCTCGATCCATCTGTGAATGCAGGCGTAGCAGTACACCACTCCCGTCTGACAGGCCGTCGGCGTGACAATATCGGCGCGGCATATCGGGCACAGCGAAGAGTCTTGTGGGAACGAGACCACATGCACGGGCAGCATAGAGGGTACCGCAATAGGAGCATCGTCGGCGGTACACCCTTCTTCATCGCCCACAGCGGCACCATCCGCAGTCGGATTTGTGGTTGCCTCGGCTTGTGCGCTTTTTGCAGTAGGGGACTTCTTATTGGGCCCTCGGACGATGGGTGGCGGCAGTTTGATGTGCTCGGTGGCCTTGCGCGAGAGTTGCTTGGCGAGATCGGACTGGTGCCACCACTCGAGAAACTTGAGCGCGAAAATGCTCGCCGGCAACAGGAGAGACAGGCCGGAGAGGGCTGTGGACCCCCATTCGCGCGGCGAGAATAGCGAGCGAGGCCGGCCTGGTCGGCCTCCGGGCTGTGGTTTCGACAAAGCTTCAATGGCTTGGTAATCGGCGGCCGTCATGCGTCGCAGTCGAGTGCCAATCAACCACATGAGCGGGTTGTGGTACTTGGTTCGGTCAAATAGGTAGCCAAGATAAAAGGCCAGTGTGGCGAAGTGGTAGGCAGCATGAACGCTGGGATATATTTTGATCAAGAACCATCGATAGTAGTGCATCAATCGATCCTTTAGCGTCGGGTTTTCGGGCATTCGAGTATATGATGATCCGAGGAGTGCTCGGGGCGCATTCACTTGGTAGCTTTCGTCTAGTTTACGCTTCAAATAGGGCACACCAATTAGCACCACCAGATTTTTCCAAACGTCTGATCCGGATAGCTTCAGCACTTCGCGCACGAGATGCGGAGCAGAGACGCTCGCGCGGGGAATCTCGCTCTTCAGGGCCTTTTCCCGCTTGAGGCCGTAGAAGTGCTCGGTAAAGGATGCGCCGCGGGTGCGCAGATAGTATCGCTCAACGGCAAGCATCAACAGCGCGTAGAGCTCATCGAAGGAGTTTAAAATTCGCAGGAGATAGCGCGGATGCCTCTGTGTGGCAACAGTAAGCAGATATCTGAGCGTAGGGGGCAGCAGAGCGTTAAGCTGCTGCTCTGAGAGGACCTCGAATAGCGATGGCTTGTTGTCGTCGAATGCGCCGCGAAGAGCCGTGATGAACTCCATTTTGGCGGTACAGTCCGCAGACAGCTGGAGGTGTCGGCTTCGTTGAAAGTTTCGGGCGACGAAGGTGTCGAAGGTGAGGTGTCGAGGTATCGAGTGCGTCTAGAAGCAAGGCGGAGTAGCAGCCGAGCTACATACATAGACGGACGACGATAGGGGGGGGATCACGAATCAATTTCGTGTACTACCAATCCAAAGGCATGTGAAGCCACTTACCCTACACTCGGCAGGGATATGTGGGTCCCCATCACATGGCTAACGTCACTCTGATCAATGACTGGCCAGTGGCACCAGTTCAAGCTTTTGTTGAGCTTTGTGACGCCAACTCCATTTTGTTCGCCTACATGATCACTTCCCGTTTGTTGCGCAACGTAACATAATTCATGACAATATTGTAGCCGAGATTTGTTTCTGAACGTCTCTAAAATCCTCGGCAGTTTTCAAGACTCGCATCAGAAGTTCCGTAGCTTCTCTAAATATCGCTCATCGATACCATGTCGCGACTCCAGGTGGCGGCACGATCCGTCCCCTTTAAGGAGTAATGGACGCTACACACTCAACAGTGAACACCTACCAATCGTCTAGCACTCCTGCGTTGTCGTCTCCAAAGGAGCTATAACAGTCTTCCTGATAATCGTAATCCCATTCCACATCAGGATATAGACCGTCCCAATGCGCATCTGCATACGGAATGTCCGATTCCATTTCTGCACATGGATTTCCCCATTCCACATGTGCATATCGACTTTGCGATTCCACCTCTGCATATGTGTTTTCCGATGCCAGCTCCGAAAATGGCACCTCAGATCCCACCTCTGAATATGGGATTTCCGATTCCTCCTCTGAATAGAGAGTTCGGATGTCGTCTCGCATCTCCTGTTGGTGATGAAACAAATCCTGGTCCTCGTATCGGCCGTATTGCTGGAGCTCACCGTACTCCAAATTGCCCTGGTCCCAATCTCTAGCATCTGCGTCATAGAAGGGTTGCACTGCTGGCCGATAGCCAGTATCTTGCCTCAACGTGTTGACGATAGGCACAGCTCTATTGATGGATGGACGATGGGCCTGGTCTTGGGGCGTGTGGTATCTGTTCTGGAACCCGATCGGGTACCCATCGTAGTACCGGTCATAGTGGATGTTTCTCCCATCTTGATGCTGGCGACGCTGGCGTTGAAAGCTTGGAGGGTTTTGGTACCAACTGTCAGTGGGGAATCCTCGATTGTTGCGGTCTTGCGAAAAATTTCCGGCCGACTCCCAAAACTGTTGGTTGATGGTCTGCTCATACTTCTCCTTTGCTAAGGCCTTGATCGTTGCCTCTCGATCCCTCAGCTGCATAAAGAATTTGTCTATGGTCATGCCAGCGGTAGGGGGCGGGATGACTACCTGAATTTGTCCATCGAAGGCGAGATGCACTACTCTGAGCTGCGTTACTACATCCTGGTAGACTATTCTTGCGGCTTCGAGCAAGTCTGTGGAAAAAGCTGTTATATTTTCACCTCTGTGGTAGTCCTGTAGGGTGAATTTGGCAGACTTGATACGGTCAAGGGCCATTGACAGTGGCAACTGGAACTGCTCAACCAAACACTGGCAAATTGTCTTCAAGGATGCCTCTCGAAGCATATCACGCTTAGATTGGGTTATCAGTTGACTATGCCAGTAAAGAGCCTGACCTCGAAGGCAGAAGATCCAAACTTCTTTGACTGCTCTCTCTGAGCGACTGCGAGCAGCGTGCTCTAGGCGTTGTGTGAAAGCAAAGACGCATTTATATGTGGTGATGAAGGGCTCTGCGTCGGAGACAACAATTTGGACCCTTTTAGTCGTGACCCCTGGATCAAAAAACCCTATATCCGGAGCCCGCAGCGGACGGTCAGTCTGTGGCTTGACTGTACCAGCGGAGTTGTCTGATGCGGAGCGTGGCGTGGAAACGTGGTTTCGGTGCAGAAGCTCCGTCAACGCTGCCTGCGTGGCGAGTTGCTGCTGCATCAATTGCATCATCATCTTGCACATATCATGCTGTTCGGGCCAATGCATGGGAAGAGGCTCTCCCTGCTGTTGATGATATGATGGTCCATTGGTTATTAGAGCGTATTGCTGAGGCTGCTGAGGCTGCTCTTGTAGGGGCTCAGCTTGGTCCTGGTTTGAAGCCATTGTGATGCCACAAAATAACCCGACAAACTTGGCCGCTATGTATCCGGACAAGGACGCCTGACTGTGGTGCGCCTGGTAATGCCTCGCAAACTTTGATAATTACACCGCAACTGGAATCTTGGCCTGAGACACATTAGGTACGTGTCCGGTCGTGCGGCAGATACTGCCCAAGTATCGATTGGGGAATCGTTCTCGTCAAATACACATACATCGGGTAAACTGCGCCGCGCACTCTGTACAGCGAACCTTCGCGGGATCATCTGTGTCCGTCTCTGACGACAAGTCACTAATTGTTTCTGCGACTGATTTCTGCAAGCTGAGGAAGGGTCTATTTGTTCTTTTTGTTACTCAAGATCCTGGTGCTGTGAAATTTGGTAGGTATGTACGGTGCGTCCCAGAAGCCCTATGTACTCCAGGGAGCGAGGCCGGTGGCCACACCAGGTTAATAAACACCGCCTTTCGTCAGGAGTGGGTCGGTCCAGTTGCTGATACCTTCTAATGTACCTTCTTGAAACTTGACTCTTGAGACATTGCGTTCCGTTCTTTGCGCCAGACATGGGCCAAAAAATTTGTATCAAAAGCACCGTCACCTTGCGGAAGGTACTGTAAGTATATATGTACCTAGTCAACTTGTCAAGGCTTGGGAGTTCACAAGATCTACAGTGAAGACTGAGGACAAGCATCTAAGGTGAGTGTCAAGACTCAGACTTCAGTGCTTGAAGGTTCGATCTCTGATGAGGCAATCACTGACCCGTCACCCTTCGCTCTCAAGTCTCGCGCTTTGCCGCTCCAATCTGCGATGGTGAGCCAATATCACGTGATCACTGTCAACTCCGTGAACACTGAATCAGTGATACCTCGGCAATGGCAATCGCGGCTCCGATACCGGACCTCTGCGGCTTAACGTTCCCAGCCCCCAGCAAGCCTCCAGTAAAGCTTCTTTCCCTCTGGTTCAGGGAGTTCCAGACACTCGTTACAGATTAAAGCCATGACTCAAAAGAATTCTTCGGACCGGGATGATGACCCTATAGAGCGCGCCCGCGAGTTCCTCACAAGAGATGACGATGAGCGTTGGAGAGCAGGTGTGAGTTTGTCAGTGTGCATAGTGCAAACATGTCATATCCTCCTCCATACTCGCGTGCTCTTGTCTATTTCTTCTTTATAATCCATACTGCGCAATACTCGCAAATAGCTAATCTTGCCATGTCTTCTACAGGAATGGATGTCCACTCTGCTTCCTCACCTAAATGTCACATCAGCCGATCCCAGCGCCCCGGCACGCGTAACCTTCTCCTTCACCTGCCTCGACCATCACTGTAATCGTCTGGGCAATCTTCACGGCGGCGCAGCGGCAACGCTCTTCGACATGTGCACTACTATGCCCCTCATTCTCATCGGCAAGCCCGGGTTCTGGCAATTCCTCGGCGTGACGCGCAATCTCAACGTCTCGTACTTCCGTCCTGTGCCCAAGGGGGAAGAGGTTATTATTGAGACGGAAGCAGTGCAGGTGGGCAAGAGGTTGGCGACCCTCAAGGGCGTAATGCGAAGGAAGAGGGATGGGGAGATTGTCAGTATATGCGAACATCTTAAGGCGAATATTGATCCCGAGCCCAAGATATAGTATAACAGGATCCCGAAGGCAGTGTGATTGAGAGCTTTACATACGCTCACACAAGCTCGAACATATTTACATCGGATGGATTTCCATGCCAGAATATTCGTGAGATCCCGTAGCTGTCGCGAAGGGGATGCTGCATGGTGTGCTTGTGCTGGCGCCCTACACGCCTGTATAAGTGTATGACGATCCTGGACACAGACTTTGGCGAAAGCGATAAAATTCGGATTTAAATTCTTCGTACGGTAACTCTACCAATCGATACTCTTCCCTGAGCTCCAATATACATCTTGCCAGTTTACTTATCGAAACGCCATGCAGGCAGCGGGCCAGGTGTGCCTCGCTCGCGTAGAGGACCGGTTCTTAGCTCTCACTGGCTCTTTAGAATCGGCTGAAGCTCACTATGCAGCTGCAATCATTCCGAAAACTTCTCGTTGATTTTGGTGCTATTTCCACCAAGATATTGCTGATATTCAGGGGCCGGCTGTGAGGTTGAATCCGCGCTCAAGGGCGATTGGATTGCGAAAGGCGATTGACAGTCCGTGCAGAAATACCTACCATAAGCAAGACTGTCTCCTGCGTAGTCTTTCCATTTCCAGGTTTCTTGAGGGCTATTGGCTATCACAGAGGCTCGAGTTGCGATGTCGTTGTAGCCTGCTGCCTGTCATCATTGTGGTTATCGTCCATTTGTAGGTGATGATGTGGAGAAGAGCTTGCGGGAGCGGAAAGTTCGGCAGAAGGCAGAACCAAAATTTATGGGTCTACCGCGAACTTCAAATTCAGGGACAGCCGCGTTTTGCGCCGAAAACTCCAACTAACAGCCCCATTCGTCATACGTGTCCCCACATGATGTCAGCTCGCATCTCCAGATGAATTCGCACGTTACGTCGAGGACGCGAAAGTCGTCCAGGCACAGCACATCACGCGATTTTGGACCGCGTCTTCCAAGTTCCCGCACCTCGCGCATTGCTGACCGCCCGCCCCGCTCGCTCCCGTCCGGCACTTGGCCCAGCTGGCATCGACGCCATGTCTGCGCCGACTTCGCCTGGCAGTCCATGCATGACCTTGTCAACTTCTCACAGAAAGTCATCCTTGATACATAGCCCTTCTCGAACGATTTGTCCCATACCGGTCAGATTTTCAACATTTCCCCACGCGAGAGAATCCCTACGACCTCACAACTAGGCATTGAACATGGCGCCCTCAAAGGCTTCTCGGGCCGCTGTCGACGATCACCACAAGGCAGACTCTGCCGCCCATTCCAAGGATAAAGGCAACGAAGGCAAACCCGCTCCAGCAAAGATGCGCCGAGGCGCCAGCCATATCGGCGCACAAGTCCGTGAATCGGCAGCCATGGCGCCTACATCAGCTCCGTCCCGAAATGCCGTCGACTCTCACGCACCATCAGTAAGCATCTACTGAACCTATCCCCCTCTTCGCGTTGCCCACGTCGATCGAGAGGCAGGCTCGACATCCGAGAGAAACGTCCTACTAACAACACATTCGTCGCGGCATAGATCAACTGGTCGTCATTCGAACGAGAATACCTGCATTCCTATCGCCGCGAGCATCAATTAAGCGCCCCTGCCGCCTTTGTCAGCACGTTTCACCACTCTGTGCTTTCGCGGCCCGGCAGCATAGGGCAATATTCCCCGACCATGATCCGAAAAGTACAAGCGCAGCGGCAGAGCAAAGATGCCCTGGCAACGGCTGTTAGGAAGCATTTCAACGGTCTCGGCATACAAGAGAACGATGTCATAGTGGATTTTATCTACAAGATACGAAGTCAGAAATCGGCGAAAGGGCGCGGGTTGACGAGGCAGCACGGCATGGCGTCCCATCACTAGGCGTCCTAAGGCTACTATGATTTGATATTTTCGGGCGTGTTGGTTTCGGCGATTATTATATGGCGTTTACGGGGAGTGTTTCCAGGGTCTTTCATTTCAATCGGACAGGTCTGTCTCATGGGATGGAGACATACTTTTTGTGTCGCATTGGGCTACAGAAACAAATGAGCTCAGAAATACAGTTCTCACGACATTTGGTCATTTGCACATGATTCTTTTCAAATAGCGTACGATATGCCCCGTTTTGACAGTGCCGATCTTGAATGTATCTTTCGATCAAGTACCGACACAGATTAGACTACAGAGCACTATAGTAAGTGTTGGATTCGTAACGCGAAAGCAATTGAGGAAGCATGCATGCAATCATAGTCTCAAGGGTCTTTTTTCGTTGTGTGCTATTACGTATCGCCTTGTCTATCTAAGAAGGAACGCAAAAGGGGCCCGCGGCGTTTTGGCCACGCGAAGCGCGCTGCACGCCACGCTTATCTGAATGACCTCTTTCTTCCAAGAAAGCAGAATAATACAGTAGATCTATAGCGATTTTCCAAAATCATCCACATTATAGACAAAACGCTCTATTCACTTGCCCTTCGATCCCCCTCCCAAGCCATCATACTGGACACTTCCCCTCCTCAAAAACGCCGAAGGCTTGTTCACCCGCATACTTGCCCCGGCGGCAACATTTTGGGCATCCGCGCCCGAATATCTATCTCCCAGCACGCCAGGCGGTAGGCCGAGCGAGGGAATGCTGGCCTCAGGAATGGGCTCCATACCCCCGATAGAGAGAGTCGTGGCCGTAGATGCGGGCGTTCCGAATGGCCTCTGGGGACCCCTTTCCAAGACATCTTTGTAAAATGCCGTTAGGGCCGATTCGTTACGGCAGAAGTCTTCAAAGTCCTTCTGGAGAACATCCGGATCGGCATAGTAGAGTGCTCTGGCTGCCGCAGAGGCCGGGGCGTCGCTGGCGCGGCTGATAGGGGAGAAGTACGACGTCGGCCGTACCTGAGGTGATGGGGCCGAAATATGAGCATCAGAGGCGTTGTCGGCCGCGTATGAGGATGGCAGGTGGGTATTGACGCGACCATTGCTTGGCAGCGTGGAGGAGGGGTCAGAAAAGACCAGGTGATTGCGAATCTCTTTGTCGCGAGCCATATGAGAACGTTGGTTGTAGAGTCTGTTGGCGACGAGTAGGAAGTCGCCGTCATCGTTGACCTGTGCGAGCAGGGTGCCGGACCGGTGCATGTATTGGGTGTATTTAAAATCAGGCTTGCCCCATGAGTAGCTCACGTCGACGTCGGCGGGAAAGTTGTCTGCCGCCTCCATGTCGAGAACAAAGTCAAAATTTTTAAGAATAGCGATTTGATAGAAGTTTTTACTGGAGTTGAGATCGTAGTACGTCTCGGGTCGCTCCTCCGGGGGTCGTACAGAAAGTTGAATCACAGAAGGCTTGCGGAACGGGTTGGTGTTCATGATACGGCAGGCTTCATGAATGGGCACCTCCACCAGCCGAAGGCCGTATTGGCTTACTTCGCGTTCCCAGCTCTCCAACGCGTCCTCCACCAGCTTAGAAGTCGCCGTCATCCAGCCCAGGCGGATCTGATAGCAGTTATCCGGGTTGTGCAGACGATCATAGTGCAGGTCTATCCGCTCTGGACGCTGTGATCGCTTGCGAGGATCAATGTCGTATCTGATCATTTTGCTGAGCATGACCCGGGGGCGGTTCTTGGGTACCTGGCCGGACGCTGATGAAAAACCAAAAGAGGCCGGCGATTTCGTCAGATCCTTGGCCAGTGGTCGAGGCATGCCAAGACGCGGTGAATCGCAACTGTCGTCAGAAACGGGAGGAACGGGAGATGGTACATCGCGGCGCCCGCTTCCGCCAAACCATCCAGGCCGCGATTTTGCGAATTCTGGTGCGATCTGGTAGAAGTAGTTCCCATCACGGAAATTGTGACGTTTCTGCACATGGATGAAGAGACCCTTCACTTTGTCGGGCTTGGCCTCGGGCCCGTCTTTCTCTCTCTCCTTGTCCTTAGCCGTCTCTTTTCCCTCACCGTCGTCCTTGTCTTTGTCCTTCTCCTTTGCCTTGTCTCGTTCCTGATCCTTGTCCTCGTCTTTCTCCTCTTGTTTTTCCCTATTCTTATCCTTATCCTTGCCTTTTCCCTTGTTCTTGTCTCTAGGGTCGTTGGGGACCATGAGAATATTCCCCAGCTCTTCAGCTTCCTCTCGACTGTTGAGGTCCTCGAAATTATCCAGCAGCCAAGTGGTCATGTCGGAGCCAATGAAAGCGGAGGTGTGCATTCTGAGATGCCACCGGCGGTTTCGGAGCGGCACTCCGCCATTCTCCACTGGCTGCTGCATAGCGTCTGCCAGTGCTCCAAGATTGAGGTGCGTCTTTCGAAATTGCTCTTTCCTAGTGACGAGCTGTTTCTTCCATTGGATGCCGTCCAAGCTTTCCAAAATTGGCAAGGATTCAAGCTCGGCAGCAATCACTACGGACGGATCCTCAGTTTTGTACACGATGTCTATGACGCTTCGACGCTTTATTGCTGCTTGATATACGCTATCCGATGGCGGCACGTATTGATTGCGCTGCCATAGCTGAGCCAGCTTTTTGATGCCTTCGATGCGGAGCTCTTCTTGATTATCATCGGTGTGAAGGCGCGGAATCGACGGATGGCGGGCACTGACAGGGATGAGAACAAATCGGGCGCGCCAGAATCCCAAGCTATCTTGCATCTCGTCATAGTGACCGGCCAAATAAGAATCGATTGTATTCCAATTTCTCTCAGGTCTCGGGGTCAGAATGTCTATGGAACGGTTCTCGTATTCAGAACCCATGACTGTGCGAATAGCGGGCCTGTACGTTGACGGAAAGTTGCGAGATTCTGGTGTCGAATCCGTAGGCTTGCGCCGGTGGATCGTTACTTCCACTTCTGTGCCCTTGGAACACGAGAGCTGGTGAATTGTGTTACCCACAGACATGAACACACTCGTTCCCTCATCGAGGGTCTGATCACGAGAAAATATATCATCCATCTTGATGATCTTCTGGCCGAAAGCCCGAGCCACCAGTGGTCCAATAACGACCTGGAACCCTTGCGAGAATCGCATGCTAATGAGCTCCTTCATGAATGCTTTGCGGGCCTTGGGTTCGTCTAGTATGTCGTCGTCCACATTCTGGTCCACATTGTAAGGATGTCTCAGGTACTCAGTGTCGAATTGGGCCTTGGAAGGGAAATATTCTGTCGTCAATGGCACAGCCGCAGGACAGCAGAGCGTCTTCCATTTCTGAATCTTCATGTCGGAAGTGCGGGGAAAGACATGTTGCCATCGACTATAGAGTAAGGTATCATCGATTTTATAGCTTTCGGGTCGAGAAGGGTTCAAAAGCGTCAGCCATGGCGTAATGGCTGTAGTTGGCGAAAGCGTGGTCGGCAATTCCGGAACAACGCCGGCTCTCAGCTTTTTCGTATACACTCTCTGAGCATCTTCTGCACGTAGGACATTGGAGAATCGAACGTCCTTGTCCTCTGGCAAATTACCACGACGAGCTTCGCGGTAAGAAGTCGACAGGGACGGTGAGGCCGTCTTCATTTCACTCGCTGCTGGGCTTGACCCGCTGAGGCCATCTCTCGAAATAGGAATACTTGGTGTCGCTAACGTTCTGTCAAGCGTGGTGTCACTCGCCTCGGACCTTTTCCTTGGCCTTAATGATAATGAGGAGGAGCGGCTTGTAAGAGTCTGTGGAGTCAAGAGCCTAGGACCCGACAGTAGATTGGATTTGGAAGGCGGCTTCACTTTCGGTGAAGACAGCACAGCTGCCGCGTTGATAGCCTCCGCCTTGGCCTCGACTGCGGCAACCTTTGGTGCTGCCACTCCCAAACCACGCTGTCCAAGGCTGATTTGCCGCATAAAACTCGGCATTTTCATTAAAGACGCTTTCTTCAATCTAGGCTCTGCCTGAGCCGCCTCGGGAGCCGGCTGGGGTGAGGGCTGGGGTGCTGACTCGGGTGCTCGTGCTGGTGCTGGTGTGGGTGAGGGTGCAGATGCAGATGCAGATGCAGAAGCGAATGCGGATGCGGGTGCGAGCGAGGGCGCGGGTGTAGCAGTGGACGTTGGTGTTGATGGAACAGGTTTTTCAATATCTGCAGAGCTCATTGAGAATTTAATAGAGGACTGCAAGTGTGTAGTAGCTCTTCTTCCAGGAAAAGATGCACCGGATCCATCGTCAATGTGGTGCCTTCGGGCCGCATCGTCAAGGTCTACTTTGTTCCTTGATAAAGGACGATGGAGCTGGTGATGGCGACCTTTAGTGAGCTTTGCCTTGGCGTTGTCGTAGTCTTGCAGCTGCTTCCAAAGCAACTTTTCTCCTGTGCGAGCGAGCTTGTCGGATGCGAACTTGCGATGCCCATATACATGATCAAACAAGGCTGTCGGAGCATGCTTACTAGGGATAAAGACGGATTCGCCAAATTCAACCGCTCGTCTCTTGAGAATAGCACTGGCTTGAATACTAAAAGCCGGATAGTTGGGGTCGGTCTGCAACGGGGCTGTCTCGATCTCGTTCGCGTCCAAGATGCTGCGCATCTGCAAATCATACATCCGGCATCGTACTTTGAACCAATCTTCATCTTCTTGTTCGGCACTGTTCGATACCGAAAGCGCGATGCCGGCGTATGATAATGACTCTGCAGATTTGCCACTCCAATACGATATGTGTAGCCACTGTGGCAAAGCATAGCAATACATCTCACTGGCTCCCGTCAAGGCAAGTGTCTGAAGCCTTCCAGCTGAGTTTGGTGCTTTGACTGGAGAGAATGATCCAGACAGAGATGGAATACTGCCGAGTACTGGCGTGCGTTGGTTCGGTGTACTGCCACGACTCTGGAAGGATCTAGACAGAGCAGTTGCCTGACCACTACGGCCTTCATCGGAATACTGCGGGTTACGGTACTTGAAGAGTGGCGCGGAGTGTAAGGGCATGTTTGCCATGCAGACTAGATCAATGCCGATTCCGTTTCCTACGAGGGCCTCTGTTGTGCGCCGCAGTGTCTCATAGTCGACCTCGAAAATCCCGGGGCCGGGGGTTAAGACGACAATAGATATTCCCGTTCGTGTGAGATCTCGGTCTACATGGTCATAGGAGAATCGCGATGCTGCCATGTTGATAGCTTCCAAGACGTTTCCATGGACCGACAGGGACGATTCGGCTTTGATGGGATGAGATGCTTCATCCTTCCCATTCTCGCCCTCAGATTCTGCATGCTTCAATCCATTCGCGGTCTGATGATGCATACTGATGTCTCGGCGGAAGTAATTGAACTCTTTCTTCAGCTGGTTTAGAATGGTGGTCCATTCATCGCTTGCCATCTCGCTAACAACTACGCGATAGAAGTCTTTGTAGGGGCGGCGATTTCCCGATTGCTGCAGACCGGTGTAGTATTCGTTGAGGGAGGAACTGTTGACAATGTCTGCGCTGATTCCGGTATCGTACTCTACGCGGGAGAACATGACGATACTAACAAGGTGCTTCACCTTGAGTGCCGCCCATCGTTTGAACAAGGCAGGTAGAAAGCCATTGACGACTTTATCGAATGTTATTTCGCCCGAAGCCTCCGGATCAAAATCCCACATTTCCCGCGCCATCTGTATAAAGAGCACATACCTTGCCGATTCACTGCGAAAGATGGGTCGAGTGTCTTTTCCGAAAAAGGCAGACTGGACGGTCTGACCATTGACATAGACCGCAGTGACCTGGGCTTTGATTGTACCCAAGAAGAAAATGAACTGACCTTTGTACACTGTTCTCTGCGTCATCTCTCCGGTAACCAACCTCCACATGTCGGCTCTGGAAAGATACTGGTCCTTGAAGGATATTTCGACATGCGTTGCCGCCACGGCAGGGTGAGCCTTGTCAAGCTGTTTTTGGCAGGGGTTAATCAAGAGCAGATCATCGAATGGACTTATGGACATACTGGCCGTAGAAACGCTTGCGAGCCTTTCTTCAGGCCAAAGGCGTCGGCAACATGTCTCGCAACATGTACGTCCACATCTGGGTGCCGTGCCTTCGTTTCTTTGAGCATGTCCTTTGCTACAAAGATGAAGGCATGCCGGAGGTCGTTATCGTGGTCGCGAGAGGAGCTCGCTTCGATTCCGGAAGAATCAAGATTCTCAACGGCTTGTTTGTTCGCAATTCCATAGCCATCAGTGGCATTGGCCATCTTGGAATCACCTCGAAGGGGCACAAGCGCCATGAGCATGCCAGGCACCACATGGCCGTCGAAGCGATCAAGATTGAGCAGCGCCTCGTCCTTGGAGAATCCGTCATTAATGGAAATTGTGCAGCACCGCTCAGGACTACGCCTCTTGTCCTCCCCGGCAGTTGAATGGGCGGAGGCGCTGCCCGGTGAACTCGGTGACTCGGCTGAGCTGCGATCAAAGCTCACAGAGGGAGCTTGTTGGAGGTGGGACCATCGCGGCCCCCTGCGCGGGCCGGGAAGATTGTGCCCAGCATGTCGAGACATTGAGCGATGCGGTTCTCATGTCAGCATGCATTCAGGTACGGTGAGTCAAAGCCGAGTCGTACATGACAGTTTGGGCATGCCGAGGGCGTCGTCAGAAAGAAGCAATGACGGCGACGCAAAGGGCGTGAGCTTCGTGGATGGATTCCACAATCCGGGCTGGCGCCGGCGGTGGCACAAAAGATCGTGGCAGGGACAGCTGCACCCACACCGCTTGCCGAAACCGACACGGCCCGTGACTCTATAATGTACATTATGTAACACAGGTGCCTTAGGTACCTGGTACTTCCGTCGGCGTTGTTCAACGCGCACCCTGCTGAGTCCTTTCGCCTTTTTACCGACCAGGAAACGAAGCAAAGCTCATCGGCTCGCCACCGCATATCACACAGGCTATGCCACCGCGCACGAACCCGAATGCAATTCGCCTTGATTGCCTCCCGTATTCGTCATGATTCATGCCTCCCTTCAAATATGGAGGTACTACGAGTGGCAGCAAACCCTTTCTTGTGAAACCTGGAACATGGGTCTCGGAACTTTCATATTCGAATCTACGATTTTGTGCCTTCTGTTGGGTGATTGCAGTGAATCTGTATGCAGACCGAGCTCATAGCCTGATGCTTATTCAATGGAAATGATTGATCACCACGGTTCAGGATGAAACATGCGCCATCAAAACCACCTCTGCTTCCAAAATCGCTAGTCCCTCTAGCAGACCAACTCTCGTGTCCCACAAGTGTGACCAAGATACAGAACAAGCCCTGATATAGAACAAGCCCTTAGAACAAGCCCTGATACTGAATGAGAATAAAAACGTTTCATGATCTCGAGTGTTGTTCAGTCCGTGACCCTCCGGAGCTGTTCAACTTTGCGACGGCAAAATGGGATACAAAAGTAGATTGCTCCCCCCTCTCGGAGTTCAACGAGCCTCCATTATGACGCAAAGCGACGGTTCAAAAGACTCGAAGTACACTCGCTGAGTATATTCTAATTCAAGTCGAATTTTCAGGTGTGTTCATCTCTTCGACTTTTCTTTCCTCGTCGATACGCCCTTGTGATATGCGCTTGTTCGCCTCCAAATTGCTGATCTGAGGACTCCAACATGTCGACACGCAACTCTCAAGAGCATCAGTTTATCTTGAGCTAATCGCAACTCCATCAATCACGCATCTATTGCCAGTTATCAGTATCTACTCGACTCATCAAGGCGTTGTCGCTTGTTCGTGTGCATACCCTGAGCAAAGACATTGTCTTATAAGTTATACACGATGGCTGTCATCAAATTCACTAGAAAACAACGCTTAATTGCAACAATTTGCGTATCCGCCGCATTTTTTGTGTCAGAACTTATAGGTGAGTAAAGTATGCTCACTTGTGGTCCTGCGTTGAAGAGGCGCGGTTAGCTCCGACGATAGCTAATGGATATGAGTCTGGAAGCCGGACTCTACACGCATTCACTTGCTCTCATCGCCGATGCTTTTCACTATGTATGCAACTCAGTACCCCTCTATAAGACTATAACTTATAAGGACAATGCTCACAACTAATTTGACCACGTACAGCTCAGTGACGTGGTGGGCTTCGCAGTGGCGTTGGTAGCCCTCATGGTTTGTTATTCCTCGATTTAAGACGCAGAACAAGTGGAAACTGTAGCCAACATCTTGGCAGGTATCAGAGAGATCTGAACCGCCACCTCAAGAGTACACCTATGGTTGGCAAAGAGCTACCCTCCTCGGAGCGTTCTTCAATGCCGTTTTCCTCCTAGCTCTTGGCGTGAGTATACTTGTACAAGCTATAGAGAGGTTTGCGGATAGTCCTCGTAAGTACTGGGTGCTGTGCACGATTAGATTCGCAATCGTCTAACGAGAAGACAGATATTCATCAGCCGAAGATTGTGTTCATCATCGGTTGTGTTGGGCTGGGTCTCAACTTATTGGTCATGTCATTCTTGCACGGTAATTTTTGTTGATGCTCTCTCAAAGGCCGCTCACGAGCAATGCTAATGACCTTGTTCAGAGCACGACCATGATCACGGACACATGCCTTGCCATTCGAGTACTCAGGCACATGGTCCCGGAGAACACAGTCATCGCAAAAACGTTCACCTAGATGATGATGGGATGTTTCCCCTGGCAGATGCTGGCCAAGGTGACATAGAAGCGGGACGGAAATTTGTAAGTCACACGAGACTATTCGGCGTGGCGTCTCTCAAACATGACAGCTCAATAAATCGTCTGCAGGTCAAGAGCCGACACTATGGACATAAGCACCTCACTGTGAAACCAGCACGACCCGGAAAAGATCTTGGCCTTGTCGGTGTCTTTGTCCACGTGGTCGGCGATGCAATCAATAACGTCGGAGTCATCATTGCGGCGCTCATAATCTGGAAGACAGACAGCCCGTCGCGATACTACGCCGATCCGGCGGTGGGTGTCTTCATCGCCATCATGATTTTTCTTACCGCACTGCCTTTGACGAAGAGCAGCGGCAGAATTCTGCTGCAGATTGCGCCCGAAGGCATTGATCTGGGAGACGTGAAGCACGATATCGAAATGGTTAGTACTTTTGTTCTGTCCTCAGCGACATCTTCACCACTGCCACAGCCACTCCTTCATCCCAAACTGAAGGGTTGCGATGTACAAGATTGAGATTAACCAACATATCGTGCTACATAGATTGACGGCATCCATTCGGTGCACGAACTCCACATATGGCGGCTCAATCAGCAAAAGTCGGTCGCAACAGCGCATATTGTGGTTGATGACAACATCGCCAGGAACTTTACTGAAACTGCAAAGATCATCATGGAATGCCTGCATGAATATGGCATTCACTCTGCCACACTTCAACCGGAAACCATCCCTCCAGTTGCGTCGCACATACAAACAGCGTCAGCTGACAGCCACATTTCAACAGTTCGAGATATTGAGGCTCACCCATCTGCTTGCCAATTGACCTGTAGCAGTGTTTGTTCGCATATGGGTTGTTGCACCTGACGAGCTCAACGCCAACTGCATTTTTGCATCAGCTCACCATGCAGCGTTCGGCTGATGTTCTGGGAGGACGGAGACCTTGGTATTTGAAAGACGGGAACTCAATATGTCTGGTGTTGTTGTGCGTTCAATTTGTATGTCGTCGTGTAGGGTTCTTTTTTCGTCTTTTCGTCTTCTCATTTGAATGGAGTGTAAAAGTTACAAGGAGAGGATGGGATAAGACTGTGCGTGCAACGCGCCTAGCCTCTCTGGATTCATCGTTTTAGGCCACTCCAATAATAAGCTCACGACAGATTTCTGCTCAGACGCCCTTTTCCATGTGTAAATGCAACAACCTGCATGTTTGACGCAAAAGAAGCAAAGCGCCAGGCCAGGATATGGGAACATTGACTAGAGTACCGCACTTGTGCATATGTCGTTCGACTCCCGAACAAGATGATCACACCAGATATCATTCCGTGTCTCAGGCGGCTCGCGAGTTGCATAAATAGCATCTCCTATACGAGCTCGACGTCGAGAAGCGAGTACCGAGCCCTCATCAACAAAGTCTCGGGCTAAATAGAGAGAAAGGTGAGTTGTATGCTGGAACAATCGGATCTACGATGTCTCTATCATTCCTTGGAATTGATATTGAGTTTTGCCTGCACAGGGATGAAGAAGGAAAGGGGAGTATCCTCGGTACGCGGCTCCGGAAGGGAGGGAGGGAGAGGGAGAGGGGAAGACACGGAAATGGGACCTCGTGACAGCGTTTCGATCGATGTTTGTACCGTAGCCCGCTGGTGCACTCGCTAGTGCTACTTACATACCTACTCTCCAGGTAAAATAATGAACATAATCTTGGAGGTACGTAGCTGACAAATAACATGAAGTTGCATGTCGCGTCGCACATATGAAAGGGGACTTGCCTCTCAAATCGTGTGGACTCGTCCTGTGTGATCGCTTCATCTGATGCACCGCCAGATACAATGATGAGAGGTCGGCAGCCAATACTCCGGAGTCCGATGGTCGGTCGACTTGATCGCGTAAGCGCCGTTTGGGGCACTTCTCCGACTTGTACAACGAGGGTTCCTCGGGCTTTTCGCAGACTTCTTTCGGTGATTGAAAACTTGTGGTTTGGCCTTAGATTTTGAGACATTTGTGCCTCCCCATGCCCAGATTCTCAACAAGGAAGAACACCGACGCGTCGTTTCCCCGTCGCTCGGTTCCATTGGCGCGGGTTGTTCGATGCCAAGTCGCGGTTCGTGAATGGTGAGCAGTCGACTCCTTGCACATGCCAAGTAAGCAGATCCAGAGAAGGCAAGTCTTTGCCATCAACTTGTTTGCGCTTGTTTGCACGCTGTCACTGGTCAGCCACCTCGCTTCAGTCTCGCAACACCTTGTGAAGTCAGTGACCTGTGACTTGTGACCTGTCTACTCCGTACACCTACGGCCCATCCCCGCAGCTGTCCGCAGTGCGCATCGCCCCACCTCTATCGCTCCAGTAACACGGGAGCCTGGGCCCTGGAGGTTCCCCCGCTGAGCCCTCCCTCGGAGTCCCCGCCCTCCCCATGTTTCCTTTCCTCTTCTCAATCTCCATTTAAACCCCACAAGACGCCCATCATCAACCAGCCACTGAGCATCACCATCGCACCGCACCCCTCTCACCCCGACCATTTTACAAGATTTGTTTCATGCGACTTCGGCATTTTCTACTACCGGACAGCCCCCCTTTACTGGTAGGGCTGGTGCCTGTGTATGAGATCGCCTCATAAAAGCGACCACTGCAGTCGACTACAATTTATAGTCGTCAAAAACAAAAAGTGTCGCAAGCTCATATATCGGACTTGTGCCTTGGTAGTTCACACACTATTTACAACCTCACACCATGCTGGATAGGTTGCTGCAGTGGGGCGCAGGGGGTACTGCATCGCTTTCGGCCGAGGCAAGCAACAGCAGCACCCCTCGCCCCTTGTCATATCTTGACTCCGTTCAAGAGGACCTTCATACCCGCAATCTTTTATTTCCTGACTCTCAGGCGCTCTCACAAAACAGGAATGACCAAATATTCCCGCTCTCCACTACGCCGGACACTTCTGGCTCGTCAAACGTCCGAGCATTTGATTACAGCGAGGAATTTGAGCTCGACGTGAAGGACGTACGCGTCATAATCATGCAAGACGCCCTTGGACCTACCAATGCATCGCTTTTATTCGACAGTCACCCAGGCCCCGACCTGGTTTCCGCCTCTGATCGATCGCCGGCTTGCCAGGATTCCAAGTCAGCCATGGCTGCTGTTGGGAACGACAGCTTGACTCGAACCGCCAGGCCCTTGGTCATTCAAGGTGAGACCTCACAGCCTCGCCAAGGTGCCTTTGACCGCCGGACATCCAATCATGGCAGAAGCCAAAGCTACAGCGAGACCGACTCTCAGAAAGCTGCTCGCGAGTACAGAGAGGAGCTGGCGGCATTCTCTAGCTGCATTTTTGGAAATTCCGAGTTGATGGCTTACAAGGGGACCTCAACGAAAGTCCATGTGGTTCCTAGCGAATTTCAAGCGAACGAGTCAGCCGCGTCATCGATATACGGTGACGGTCGCCATTCCATGGGACTGTCACAATCCTATTCCTCACAACCAATGTCTCCTCATTCCAGAAAAGGCCACAACTCAGGAGGGGGCCATTCTCGCCTCAATAAGAAGAGGAAGGTCCTTATCACTCGACTGTTTCCTGTGAGCCTTGCCATTGATGGTGCCGACTCATCTGCCCACTGCTCGCGACTGGATACCACCGGATTCCCGTTCCCTTCTTCAGCGGAAGAGTCTGCAGCGCAGCCAAGGCAACGACGCACTCCCATGTACGCCGTCGTCCTCGTGGTTCAAATTCCCCCGGCGACTTTCAAAAACTCATCGGTTCTGTCCACAAAGTCGTTGTTTCGTCGCGAATCCGGATCTTACAACGACCAGGATTTATTCTCGTCCTCTTTTAATTCAACAAAGACTGGCTGGAACATGTCAGGATTCGGAGCCTACGCAGACACGGAGGATGCCATCGTAAAGGAGGACAAGATAGACATGTTGACTGAACATTGGGACGTGATCATGCGGACTTTGAACCACCTTCAATCCCTTGTCGCCACGACGATTCACGCCATGCTGAAGCACGCGGACGTCACATCACCTGACTCATTCCCTTGCCCTATGCGTCCGCATGCAAAGAGTACATCGCAGGTATCTCTCATGCCCGATAGGCGCGGGGGCGAGTTGCCTCGTGCTAAGCCGCTCAAGGGTTCAACTAAGCTCGTGTACTTGTGGTCGAATTGCCTTGCCGATGATGTCGGTATTGGTTCTGAAGTTAGCACAGCGCGAAGCCGAATCATCACGGGACTCAGCGCCGCTCGAGTTATCACAGGTCAAGGGCGATGGGGCATCTGGAGAGACGAGGCCATCTGGACTTCTAAATGGGCAGCTTCGTCGAATCGCACGGCCTTCTTTCAAAGTCTGTTGACAGGATTTCTTGCAACTCACACGGATTGGATTCAAGCCTTGTGTGGTCCGTTGTATAGCAAACGTGCAGCTTTGGCACGCCAAAACAGAACCGAGGAAGATTCGTCCCTCCCAGCTCGTACCATCATCATCTCTGACGACAAAATGGCAGCTCGACGACTTGTATTCTTACTTTCTGCTTTCTTGCCTGCCAATCAACATGCATGCATCGCTGACGCGCATCGAGCGAGCACGCCGGCATCGGCGGGGGGGTATTCCGCATCGCCGCCGATGTTCTCTATGCCTGCTAAGCCTTCGCTGCCTCTTCGTCGGGAGGACGTGTTGCGGCACCAGATGAAATATCAGAATGTGTCGCAGCAAGAATACCACACCAGAAGTATCAGCCAAAGTGCCAGAATCTGGGCCGGTCCTCCTCAATTGGGGCAAGGTGACGTCGAGGGTCATACTCATCACCAAAGGCGCGCGTCTGATTTCGTTTCTGCCCATAGCATGAGCCTGCCAATGCACGGAAAGGTCTTGGTCTCTCGCAAAAGTAGCGCAGCCACGACGTCGACAATTATGCCTGAAACCATAGCACCCCATTTCTCGAGCGTCGAACTGCGTGACAGTCAAAGACCGCGGCATGGAAGTACTGGCAGTGCAGCTGCAGATGACCTGAAGAGATCTTTGAGAAGGGGGGATAGGAGCAGACAAGCTGTAGATGCTTCTCAGTCTCTTGGGTCAGGACGAAAATGGGGTGGACTTATTGTCGGGCTTTGGGGCTCCCGTCGCGGAGAGTTGATCGACAGTATTGCATGCAGCCAGGGAAGCGCCGAGCTTCGGTCGCCTACCAAGTCAAGCTTTGGGCGTACTAATCGACGTTCAGAATTGATTCGGGAGTCCCAAGAGGGGTCCGTCTATGGTAACATGGCAGCAAATCGCCGAGGGACGGATGCTCGTGATGTCCATAATCCACGATTTAGCTTCGCTAGTTTTGAGGGCCGAAGATCATTTGCTCAGGCCGATCGAACGCCGGATCCCGCCTCAGCGTTTGTATCACCGATCAAGACCACCATCAATCCCGAAGACGGTGTGATAGACGTGGAGGTCCCTCTTCCGGATTACCTAACACGTTTCGATGCTGCAATTGGCTCACCTTCCAGCAGCGGGTATTCATCAGCTCCGGGATTTCCCAGTGGCTTCGAGGGATTCGAACAAACTCGATTTGCTATTGAGGGTGATCTTCCGCAGAATACCGCAGGATGGCTTGACGGCTTTCACCCCGATTTCGTGCTGCAGGCACTACCGCCCCAGGACAACCTTATGGACAAGGTCAAAGCGGCAATGAGAGCTGAGCCGACACCCGCTCCCACTGATCCTCAAGTAGATCTTGTCGCTGAACGATGGGTGAATGTCAGCAGTGTTGTAATCGCGGATACCAGGAGCAAAGCAGTCACCAGGATTGTATACAGAAGACGGATTCGCTCCAACGCCGTGCCTGATCGACCAGTTTCCAACATCTACGCCACTTTCAAATCATCCGCTCTCCCTACGGAGACACGGCTGGAAGAGGATTGGCTCGAGGAAACCATTCGCAGCGGTGACGAAACTTTGAGTGATGCTGTCAACCGAGTCGTCTGCACAACTGGCGATGGGAAAAAAGCAAACAAGGCCAGCTTCGCCGAGTCGTCACAAAGTCCTGGTCAAGTACATGAGAGCTCTGCAGGCCACAGCACGGCGCATGATACCGTGTCAGAAGCCAGGGGACTAGCAAAGCCGGACTTTTCAGCAGCGCCAAACGCTCCCAGAAGCCAGTGCAAGACGGTGATTCTGTCTGCCCTCGAAGACATGTTCCGCGAGGTCGTGGAGAGCCGAGACGGTGGCCCCACGGATCCGAAGAAGAACAAGCGTCAGGAGGGCCTTGGTCATGGTGGCAGCATTCTGCGTGATGCCATGCGAGATTGGGTGGCTGCTTTAGACGCCGGTGTCGAGTGAATAGACGTTTGCGCTCTAGAAGAGAAAAAGTGCACTTCTCATACCACCGACAACATTCACCTCCTCGTGGTCCAGGGCGTCAAGGAGTGTCTAAAGAAAGGCGACTCTTTTTCCCCCGACTTGAAACACCTCGAAGACAAGCTATCCTGAAGTCATCCCATTATTGGAAAACCATCACTGTCCTGACTTTTGAACTCCCTTTTCTCCTTGTTCCATTCTCGACTCACCAACAACTGAAATCTGACCTAATGGCGTCTGGCAAAATGGCCTCTGCACAGAAATCAAACAGATGCCAAAATGCCACCAAAGCGGCTCGGACGAAATCCTACAATGCGAGTGCGAAGTAAAATCATTCACAAAAAGGCCAAAAATGCCAAAAATGCCCTCGAGGATATTGGTTTCAACGCACTAAATACCCTTAGCTTCGACGATAATGTGAAAAAGAGCAAAGAAAATGCGGCTGATGCAGACTCGGATGTCGCAATGTATTTTCATAACACGAATCGGAATTTTCCTCCTCCTTTTTTACTCGATCATCATTCCTGTACTTTTCTTTCAATAAGGACGACAAGACAACAATGCTTCTAGACATGAAACCTTCACACTGCGATATGAGCATGTGACTCTTTCAAGGAACAACGGTGACGTCCGAAAAATCCTTGCTGTTAACCCCATGTTGATGGCGGCGACAACTTTGAGATTCGGTATGATGACTTACGATCCCACACCTGCTCCAGCCTCCCTATAGCGGCGCTACATTTAACAGTTACAAGGACTCCGAGAAGCTCTTTCGGATGTTCTGTGGATATCTGATGATAAACGTTGACGAGCTGGGATTGGATACTTTTACCAAAAAACAAGACGGCACACTGGTCGTCACCATGCCGGTCAATTTACATGCGACGGAACTGACTAATCTCGAGCTTGAGCCTGAGCCTGAGTCTGAGCCTGAGTCTATTGTGTGCCAGGGAGCCATTGTTTGCCGTGCCACATTTTGCTTCCTTGCCAAGCCGATTGGCGATCCAGAATATGACAGAGTTGTCAAATTCATATGATAGAGTTGTTAACTTCATATGACAGAGTTGTCAAATTCTCCTGGACATCTAGCATGCAGTAACTCGAAACGTATGAGAGCAACATCAAAGGTATTGGGAAATGTGGGCTGTAAAGAGCGAATTTCATGAAGTCTTTACACTGCGACAGGAGCATGTGACTCTTTCACGGAACAACACGTTTTGTGTTGATGGCGACGACATCTTGGAGACTCGGGATGGCGACTTGCGATCCCATACCATTCATTCACATGATATTGTGGCTACTAACAGGTATATTGAGATACGGACGAAAAGAAGTGCGCGCTAAATCTAGGAGGAAGAGGTATATTCCAGGAGATCTGTTCATGGTGTCTACCTATCTATAAAAGCGAGGATGGAAGAAGAGAGAAGGGAAGGAGGAAGTGGAAGGGAAAGCGGCGGTATTTGGATTGATATTTGGGGACTGACTTGCAGCTGCAGAGGGCTGCAAACGAGCGGGGTCCGGCCAACCAGAATGCCTGCGAGATGTCTCGTGTTTTACGATTACTTGATTGCTTGCGCCACGTACCTACGGAGTATGAATCTGGTCCGGGCGTGGCATGAGTAGATGTAACGTTCTATGCAGGATCGCTCTGCACGGACTTGTCGTTTACACATACATATGTACACACCCCATCAACCCCAGGTTTCGTTTCGGAGGGAGGGGGGTGGGAGTTATTTTGGGGGCTCTTCTTTTCTTTTTTGTTGATGTTTCTTTTTTTCTGCATGTTTCAGCCTGTCTTTCAGTATTTGCTTCCACCACGATACCCAATTGCGTTGTTCCTGTATGGTATACGGTATACCCTTTTGCTGCATCATCTTTTCTGTTTCTGTCGATTATCGTATACATACCCACTGTCGGTGTCATGTTGGCTGTTTTGCTATGTATTACAGTAGTGTAAGATGTCCTTCACACTGAGCATAGGGTTTATTGCTTATGAGGGCAGCTTTTTTGTATTTACGCCTGCGACGCGCAGATTCATCTTCACGATGCTTTGCTGAACTTCTGCTCGGGGGGGCCATCTACAGAAGGTGGCCCAGGAAGATGGAAGGGCAAGAAGAAACGGAAGAATAGACAACATTGACGACGAGGCCATGGCGCGCTCTGTAATTCTTTAATTCTTTAAAGCACATCAATAACGTTACATTTAGATTGTAAACGCCTTGTATCTTGTATATCATCACGAATCAAGACGCTTGAACGCTGCTTCCTCTCCCCCCATGCCATTCCGTTCATTACCCACGCCCCTACTTAATGCTTACTCCTCTTCTGCGGCCTCGCATTCTTAGCCAACTTCCTCTGCTTCTCCTCTCTCGACTTGCGAATATCATTCACATCCTTAAGCTCCTTCTTACTTCCCATTCCATCCCTAAAGCGACCCACGCGCTTCTCCCGCGCCTCCGCAACCCTCTTCTTGCGCACCTCAAAGTCATCCCTATACTTATCGGCCTCCTTGGGCGCCTTATCCAGCTTATGCTTGTAGCGAACACCCGTAGGGAGACCCCTCGTAGCGCCTGGCTTCTCCGTCTCACCAACGCGGGGCAAACCCCGCGTGCGTTGCGATCGCTTCCACTTATCGTACCGGCCGCTCTGGAAGGTTGCTGCGATTTTGACGCCGGATTCGCCTGTAATCATCTTGCTGCCCTTGGAGCCGTCTTCGTCGTTGTCGCGGGAGACGTATTTTTTGGATTTGGCGTCCCAGCGCATCTTGGAGCGGACGGGTTGGCCGAATGACTTGGCGGTTTCGTCGTTGGTGAAGTCCATGGTTGCGTCGCGGGCGGCTTCGACGAAACCGCCAGAGTGGACGCCGTAGCCACGCTCTTCGGCGGCGTTGGTGGTGCGGGGGGTGTAGCTCATAAAGATTTCGGAGTCGCGCCAGTCGGTCTGGCCTTTTTTGTGGGTGGAGTTGGAGATGGTGACTTCGAGGCCGTCGTCGTCGTCTTCTTCGTCTTCTTCGTCGGAGAGAGAAGTGGTCAGTGTTTGATCTGCGTCGGCCATTTCGTCGTCAGAGTCGTCGGGGTTCTCAGAGTCTTTGGCGGTGGCTTTTTTGGGCTTGGCATATGATGGGAGGTCAAAGTCTTCGTCTTCGTGCTCCGCTGGTGATGGCTTTTGTGGTACTTGATTCCGAGGAGTGATTCTTTTTCGTAATTGCTTCATCATCTCGGCGGCTTGGGAATGTGATTTGTCGGTGTGGCTGACTTCGAAGATGGTCTCCTGGGGTCTGAACCCGCTGATCCGGGCGAGCATGTCTGTGCGAGCTTGTTCCCTTCCGTCAACATCCTGACCAAATAACCTATGGAGTTGGTTCCATCCGGCAGAGGAAACCATTTCTTTGGAACGCTTGGCGCTCTGGCTTGAGGCCGAGTTTCGTGTTCTCAAATATAACTTCTCGGCCTTGCCAGCAACGGTGCGCAATGTGTTGATATCCAGTTCTTCTAGAAGGAGCTTGTTCAACCATTCGACGCTTGCTTCGACCATGTCTCTCTTCAGAGCACCCACTACAACGTCGGAGGCAAATGAGGGTTCATCACCTTCCTGGCCAAGGACTAACCTTCTACCCAAGAACAATTGCAGGTCAAGTAGATACGGAGCGTCGCCTTCGCGAACAAGACTGTAGCTCCAACCGCGCTGACCAGCACGAGCTGTTCGGCCTACTCTGTGAACAAAGATCTTCGGTTGTGATGGGAAATCGTAGTTGATGACATTGGCCAGAATGGGAATATCAATACCACGGGCCGCCACGTCGGTGACAACAAGGATATTGGTCCTTCCCCGTCGGAAGTCTTCTACTTGGTTTCTTCGTGCAGTCTGGTCGAGCGAACCGTAGACGTGTGATACGGCGAATCCTGCACTCTGAAGAATGTTGGCAATGTACTCGACGTGATGCTTTGTCGCTGTGAAAACGATAGTGGACTTCTCCGTAGGCCGACCCGCGCCACTGTCCGCGCCTCGCTTTCGCTTTTTGGACGCATTGTCCCCTTCCTGCGTACGCTCCTCTGGTACGCCGAGGGGAACCTGAATAATATCGTGGAGAATGTGTAACAGCGAGCCTTCCTTTTCCGCGCCCTTGACAGAAAAGAAGGCGCTTTCCAAATCGGGTGATACCTTGGTTTCTGCATCCAATCGGATGAGACTCGGGTCTTGGAGGCCGGCTCGTGCAAACTCGACTAATGACGCAGGCAGAGTGGCAGAAAAGAGAAGCGTCTGACGTGAAGGAGGCAGAGCATGCAGAATCTCTGTGAGCTGTGCAGCGAAACCCATTTCGAACAGTCTATCGGCTTCATCGAATACAACATATTGAATAGATGAAAGATCCAAGGACATTTCGACTTTCAGGTGCAGAAAACGGCCTGGTGTGGCAATGATGATGTCGGGATTGGCGGCCATGTACGAGAACTGCTCCTCCAGACTGTCACCACCAACCAAAAGCACGGCTTTCAGGTCAGTGCCGCGAGCGAACTCCTTGACGACTTTGAGTGTCTGGATGGCCAGCTCTCGGGACGGCGAAAGAATCAGCGCTCTGCTGCCGAAGCGAGCGCTATGTGCCCGTAGTTTCTCAATCATGGGAATGACAAAGGCACCCGTTTTGCCTGAACCTGTTCGAGCCATACCGACGACATCTTTCCGGTCGAGAAGAAGAGGGATGGTCTTTCTCTGAATCGGCGTGGGGACCGAGAAGCCCTTTCGTGTGATTGCTTTTAATAAATTCGAGTTCAGGCCTATTGGGGGTCTAAGTTAGTCTAGTTCTTTCCGGCGATCGCGTTTGATATCGATGTAGAACGACAATCCGCGGGAAAAGCGCGGGATGTAGGCGTACCCATTGCCTGAAAGCCTCCGCCCTTTTTCACTGTTTTGCCTTTAAGATTGGAATTCTTGCGGTAGGATGCCGCTTGCTTGAGGGCAATGAAAGCCTCGTCGTCATCGTCGCCCCCTTGCGCATGGTCTAGAATATCGTCAAAGTCGGCCTCATTGCCAGCTGAGTGAGCCTGATGGCCATTTTCGTCTTCTCCGGGATATAATGAGTCGAAGATATCGAGCTCAGGCTCTGACGCAGCCGGCGACGCAGCACGCCGACGCATGACGAGTGTGAGAGTGGCGATTCGATTCGATTCAGCACTTGGCTGTGACTTGGTTCGTGAGTATGCCTTCTGCAGTCAAATTGTGGCAGCTTCTGTAGCTGGACGAATGCGACTGGGAAAAACTGCGATGCTGGTGTTGGTGCTCTCTATCGTTGGCTCTGGATCTGCTTTCTGCTGCTTCCACTTCTGCCATTCATTTTTTTTCTGGGTCGTACCCCCGTTCTATCCTTATCTTATCGCCGCAAGCGGGTACGTGTGTGGTGCCACTGTGCACTGTGCAGTGTGTACTCCGTAGGGTGGGGTTCCCGTATGAAACTCCACGACAAGCCTCGCAAAGGCAAGCAAAGAAGCTTGTTCCCTATCACGGCGAAACTGCGACAGCTTTCACCTCGACCCTATTTTTTCCCTCTCGCATCTTCCAACTTGACAGAAAAAAACCTCACCTACGCATACAAATCATGTCTGCAGACGACGCAAATGAAGATAAAGACGCCCTCGATGCTCTCGATCTGGCAGCCAAAGAGTTCGACAAGGTTAGCTGCTATACTTGCTGCCTTTGTGTTTCCTGCAAAGGCCCAGACGAGAAGCAACTGACTAACGTATTCATTGAATAACAGGATGCTGAAATCGATCGAATCCTCCGAGCATTCCGGCTAGATGCGTAAGAAAGCGAATCCCCCCTCTGGCATAGACACGAGAAAGAAGTGTAAAGAAAAAGGAGAGAACAAGACAGAGAGCATACAATAGGAACAAGAAGAAAAAATGCAACAGAAAGATCAATGAGCTGACCCAACACAGCTACGCTGTGCTAGACCTCTTACCTGGCGTCCCCGAATCCGACATCAAAGCCACATACCGCAAAAAATCCCTCCTCATCCATCCCGACAAAACCAAGAACCCTCAAGCCCCCGATGCCTTTGACCGGTTGAAGAAAGCCCAGACAGAGCTCATGGATGAGAAACACCGCGCCAGGCTAGACGAAGCCATCGCAGACGCGCGCATGCTGCTCATCCGCGAAAACAAATGGACAGTGGACAGCCCAGAGCTCAAGACGGAGGACTTTGCCAAGAAATGGCGCGAAAAGGCCAAGGAGGTGCTCATTGATAACGAGCACCGGCGCAGGCGACAGATGAAGGCACAGCTACAGGAAGAGGGGCGGGAGCAGAGGAAGCAGGATGCTGATTTGGATGAGAGGAAGCGCAAGAGGCAGCATGAGCAGGATTGGGAGGCGACGAGGGATGAGAGGATTAGTAGTTGGAGGACCTTTCAGAAGGGGAAATCGACGGATGAAAAGAGGAAGAAGAAGAAGATGAAGCCTATCGGATGAGTGTGGGGAGTCGAATTAGACGAGAGAAGGGGTAATGGGTTTCCTAATCATGATGTTATGAGTAGCCAGTATTGTTTTATTTTATTTTGTGTTGTAGTTATATCTGTCGAGTATACACAAAGTTATACAATTGTTCATGGCATGTGTGCGTGTTGTAGCTGCAACACGCGGATTTTGCTTCTCGAAAGATACGAAGACATATGTAGCCGTTTGGCGTACCTCTCCGCAGATGTCCCCGCCAGGAACCCTCTCGTTAGCCCATTCCTCCAATGTGCAAAAACAAAGCGGGAGATTTTCCTTTCTTTCCGCAACAGCTATCCACCTTTCCGAGATTCCTACATTGTATAAATGATGTCGTAGATGTGGAGTTTGTAATACACAAAGCAGGAGGCGAATGCGCCCCGCAAAAGAATAGGAATGGAGTAGATCAAGAATTGCACAGGGTCTTTCAAGGCCCTGTATGCACCGCCTCCTTTACAAGTATAGAGGAGGGAGGAATAAAGAAACAAAAAACACGCCGCTTACTTGAAATAGATTTGACACCTTTTGAATGCATTCCCTCGTCCCTCCTTTTTGAAACAACTTCTTTTCTCCACGGAATCTATAATACAACGTGCCCACGCGAGTTGAGGCTTTTCGATTAAGTAATGGCGGGGCTAGGATGAGGCATCGGATTTCTTGCCCGCGTCGCTGGTCTTGTCTTTGCTGTCGCTGGGACTGGCCTTGTCGGTCTTGTCGCTGTTTTCTTGGGCATTCGTTTCCTGGGCGGACTTATCGGTAAGATTTCGCCATATGGACCTCAAGAAACCTGTGTCCTTGTGCGAGTCCTGTGCGCCGTTCGCTTCCGAGGCAGACGATCCGGTGCTGTGCGAGATAATGATGATGGTTAGTGTCAAGGTTACACGTGTCCCCCCCTCCAAGAGGCCCCTCAAAAAAAAGAAAAGGGCCGTGATCATTCATCTTCCTTACTTGTTCGAGGACGAGTCGCCGTTTGATGAAGAAGAAGTCTTGTACATAGACCCGACATTCATGATTCGCTTGGCGGTGCTATCGCCCATCTCATCTGCCAGCATTTCCACAATGGTTCGCTGGTTCGCGCTGAGGTACTTGGGCATTTCGACCCGGAATTCCACGCGCAAGTCTCCGAGGCCGGCCCGGCGCGAACCCAATCTCTTCATGCCCATACCGGTGAGCGTAATCTTGTCGCCGCTGCCGGTCCCAGTGGCAATCTTGACTTTGACGGATCCATCGAGCGTGGGGATCTTGACTTCTCCGCCCAGCAGGGCTGTGGTGAGGGGAATGGTGGCCGTGTGCAGCACATTGCTGCCATCTCGGCTGAATCGGGGATCCTTTGCGACGCGAACAAACACGTAGAGGTCTCCAGGTACAGATCTGGCATTTGGATTCGCAGCTTTTCCGGTGACGGCAGCATCACCGGCGCCATCGACTCGTAGTCTCATGCCATCTTCGATTCCGGCCGGGATATCAACCGGAATGGATTTGCGTTGCCTGACCACGCCGTTTCCAGAGCAAGTTCGGCAATTTGAGCCGCTTGGAACTGTTGACCCAGTCCCATCACAGGCATTACAGGCAGCGGCCATCTGGAAGCCACCCTGCACAACATGTATTCGCGTGCCGGTCCCGTGGCAAGACTTGCATGTCGAGCGCTTCGCTCCGGTCTTGAGCCCGCTACCTGAACACGTCCCACACGTAGTCAAGGGTGTGAAGTTGATGGTCTTACGGGTCCCTTTGGCCGCCTCCATGAAGGTGATGCTAGCATGCGTTTCGATATTGTCGCCCTCGAGTATCTCCTCCTGCATGAACGGGTTGGAGCGTCCTCCTCGACGCCCACCAGATGATCCTTGCTGGCCGGTGAATGCCGAAAAGATGTCGTTGAAGTTGAAGCCGCCGCCGCCGAATCCAGCAAATGGATCACCAGCGCCTCCAAAAGGATCGGCTCCGGCTCCGGCTCCAGCAGCGCCTCTTGGGTCGAAACCAGCAGCACCGAACTGATCATACTGCTTCTTCTTTTGCGGGTCGGAAAGGATCTCGTACGCGGACTGGATCTCGGCAAATTTGTCCTTGGCATCGGGGTCCTTGTTCGTGTCGGGATGGTATTTCTTGGCCAGTCCGTAGTAAGACTTTTTGATCTCGGCGGCCGAGGCGGACTTGCTCACGCCGAGGGCTTGGTAGGGGTCTTTTTGTGATAAGGTATTGGTGCTGTGGAAGGCCTTGCTCGCCAAGTTGGTCGCGTTAGTTTACAAGTCGGTAAAGCAGGGGTTGGGATAGCGGAAGACGGATTGCAAGACAAGACATACCCTCTTTCCACTGGAGATACTATCATGTCTTGCACGCTTGCATCCATCGCGACAGCCGATTCGAACGGTTGACGTGTGGAGCTGAGCGCCGTTGCCGTTATTCAGGCACTGCGGCAAGCGTCTGGGTCGGCCGCCAAACTTGGGTTGCGCCAAAGCTCGTGCAGGCCGGATCGCTTTTGTCACCAGGTTCGAGTTCATTGTGAGCGATGCCGGGTCAGTAAATTCGCGACGAGCTACAGGCTACCGAGATCGAGATGAAGTGAGGATCACGCAGGCGTGTGTTTGCGCAGGATGTCGAACTCGAGGGATGGATTCTTCTCGAAGGTGCACGATGCTCTGTATGCTAACCTTTTTTTTTCTGCCCTTGCCAAATCTGGAGCTCACGGTGGGTGCCTCAGGCGACGATATGGTGCGTACCTACATACCTCTTAAGGGTAGGTAGGTACCTATCAATTTACATATGCATCGGGCATTGGCCTTTCGCATGGCACTCATCATGCATGATTTCATGTTTCCTTGCATGATGCATTTTGAGATGGATCTCAATGCGGTCGACGCAGAGGCGCTCGAAAGTAGCTGTGAGACCAGGGAAAGAGGCAACATGACTTCCAACACGAAACACAACACTTGACTATTGAACATGCACGCTCCTTGGCCGATATTGACCTAGATTGAATTTCTTGTCGTCGAACGATGTCATCAGAGGAACCAGCCACACAGACATATGACATATGTGCATGTAAGTAGTTTGCACGGAACTATACATAATTGCCAATTGTCTACGGAGAGGTAGATATGCACGACTCCTTCGTCACCAAACCACCAATGATCATAGTGCCTTGTCCACAAACATCATCCACTAGCAATCGGGACAGTCGGGGTTCTTCCAATCATCATCGCCGTCTGTGCGTTATACATAGTTAGAAATGATGCCTCCATGGTCATCTGTTTTCGGTTCCTCTTCCCGTCGAAGCATCACAGTCTCTGGGGACTCCAGGAAATGACAAGGCATAACGGAACACAAGAAAGATGAAAAACGTACTGTTGGAGGGGTCCCACGTAGGAGCCGGCGCACGAGCCCAAACGCTGGCACTGTCGTGAGGCGCACGAGCAGCAATACCGCCAGTGATTTTAGGCGAAGCCGCTGCCATGGAGAGAAGAGAAAGACCTGCAAAGGCCATGGAGAGCAAGTAAGTGGAGTACATGATGGCTGATTCGTTTCCGGGCTTCTCGAGAATGTTGACGAAGAGTGAAGAGAGTTTCTCGAACAGAAATACCTATGTAAGAAATCGGCGCGGAGGTCGGCTAGAGGGGGTCACATATATATATGTATACGGAGTACAAACTCTATTCCGTATGCAAGTTTTTATCCGGCGATCTAAGGCTATGTATGTACGTATGAATGAGCTGAAGGCGGCGGCGGCGACTGTACAGGTGACGTTGACGAGAAGGTAACTACTACATACCTATCTTGGTAGAGACTGCTCCGTAGAGAGTCATGACCCGGCAGATCGGCAGAATGTGAAACCAGGAATAACTCCCGCCTGGTGCAATTTCTTCATTCCCTCAAATTCATCCAGGCTATACTCCGTGCATGTTTCAGCCCTTCCGCCATGTAGTGACAATAATGAGTAATCACCGGACAATTGCGGGCGGTACGGCCTTTACTATTACGCCGGTCGGCGTTCATCGTTCTACGCGCCAGCGAGAGCTTCGCAGAAGAGAAGCATATGGAGTAGACATTTCATCAACTCTCATGGTTGAAACTGTGAAAGTCAAGGCATGTTTTCCGGACCATACGGGTCGTCGGAGGAAGAAGGTCCAATTCTACAATTCCACTGTCACCCGTGTATGGACTCGAGCACTCAGAAAGGGTGGTGTCTTACGGGGCAAGGCTACCGGTCTCAAGATATCTTTGGGCCGAGCGTCTGTTATTGCCGTCTACGGCAGATGGGAGACCAGGACGATCGTCGTCGATGTATGGCCCTCAGGACTCTAGGCAAAATGGAGCAGTCACAGCTCCTGTGTGGGAGCGAATGTCGTGTGACTGGTTTCTGGCGACAAGAAGCGAAGACATGTAGTAAAATGCAGTGGCAGCATGCTGATGTCATTGTCATCATCATCAGAATCATCCCGTGTGGAAAGAGAGCATGATATCGAATCCTTTTTTTATTGCTTAGAGTGTCTAGTAGGCGGGATATTGGATTCCCATTTCATCGTAGAGTGCCAGTCGCAAGTCAAATATCAGCAATGGCGGCAAACGCAAAGGCAGGCAACACCGGCAAAGGTACCAGCAATAGCAACATAATAACCATCGATCAACCAAACAAACCACATCCACAGCTACTCCTACTCTCAAAAGAGGTCCGCAATATGCTGAACAAAAACAGCACCACTGGCTACTGTAAGTAGTCAAGAATATGTGGTAGAACGTTCAATTAAAAAAGATATGCAAAAGTATTCAAAGTAGGTCAGAATACCCCACAATGAGGAGAAAAAGGTACCCCACAACGAGACATATCTGTACACAGGAAGCTCCCCCTCGGTGGATGAAATTTATAGCAACAAGATGGCAAAATTGGCACCTAAAATATGCCGCAAAGCTCGTGAGAGACAACAACGACGATAACAATAACAGCCGCAGCAGCAGCAGAACCACGAAAGCAAAACGCGAATGGCCATGTTTCCTCCTCTAATCAACCAGAGTCACATGCCATGGATATATAGACAAATCAGACAACAACAAGCATAGAGTCAACCACATCTGACAAACTAGCCATGAGCTCTGCCATTAGCCTTGTCAAGTTGGCTATCCGGATACCCTGCACACACAAGTTGTTAGCGTCTCGCTTTGAGTTGACCATGATCTGGATTTGGAGAAAAGAAAGTGCGAAGGAAATGAAAAAAAAAGGAGGGGGGGAAGACATACAGAAAGCGCAAACCGCTATAATAGAATAAAGGCAAATCAACAAAAAGCCTTCCAACCAATGACTTTTCCCATCCCCAATCAGATAATTCGTCAGCAAGACCGCCACAAACATGACAGCAACCTGGAACATATCAAAGCTCAAGTCCATGTTCTCGTTCCCCATGCCCCATCCGATGATAACCATGAGGGGAATCAAAAATAGCGCAACCTGCATGCTGGATCCGACGGCGACACCAATCGCGAGATCCATCTTATCTTTAATGGCCACTGTCACGGCAGTTGCGTGCTCGGCCGCATTTCCGACAATGGGAAGCAGAATCAATCCCACGAATTCTTCCTTGAGGCCACCCGACTTGGTCACCTCGTCAATGCTGTCCACCATGCACTCGGCGCAGAATGCAATAATGACGGTTGAGACGGTCAGGGCGGCCAAGGCCACGAAGAAGTGCAGTTGGGGGTCCTCGCCCTCCTCGTCTTCCTCGGCCTCGAGCAGGCGCTGATTCATGAGCATTCGGGATAGCCGTTGATTTTCGTTTTGATCCGTCATAGCGTAGCCCATGAGTGCGCTGGGCATCGCGAGACCCTGTTTTACGGCTCCGTTGCCGATGCCTGCATGTGACCAGGGCTTAGCCGCGACCTTTTGGCTTTCTTCGTTGAAGACCTGTTGGTGGGTTTTGAGCTGGAAGAAGAGGTAGGCGCTGTATACGATGAGGAGGATCACAGACGTGCCCCGGGACATCTTGGCAATGTCGTCTTGGCCCACGTTAGGGGCTGCGACTTCGAATACGGAGGGGACGATGACGGATGCAGCGGCGAGAGCAAGCAGCGAAGCAGCTGTCTGGGCGACCGTGTGGTTGAAGTGTTGTTCTTGTCTGCGCAGGCCACCAAAGAAGAAGCAGAAGCCCATGACGAGTAGCAAGTTGGAGAGAATGGACCCGATGAGAGATGTCTGAACAATGGCCACCTTTCCGTCGGCCAGAGCAATAATGGCGACGATGAGTTCGACGGCGTTTCCAAAAGTAGCGTTGATGAGACCGCCCAGGGTCTCGCCCGTGCGCAATGCAACTTCCTCAGTGGCATAGCTGAGCATGGCGGCCAAGGGGATGATGGCGATGAAGTTGACGACGAAAACCGCGATTCCATTGACGTGGGAGTATTTCATGGCAATACCGGCGGGCGCAGCGATGATGAGGATATTGATCCAAGAATTCAAAAAGGTGCGTTGTAGCTGGTTCGCGACGGTAAAGGGCTCCTTGGGATGAACATGCCGAATGATGCCCTCCTTTGGTTCCTTCTTCTTGCCATTGTTGTTGTCATCAGCCGGCGCGGCTTCAGGGTCGAGGGGCGAGCCATCCGCCTTCATGGCTGCCTCGTCCTCCGTTTTCCGGTTCCTGAGTCCTGCTGCCGGGCCACCATCCGCCGACGAGGGATGGAGAGACGCGGGGTTTGAGGAGGGGTCACTGCCGTCAACGCCCTTTTCGGCTTGTGCCCCTGAAATGTCCGCGGTGTCAACGTTCGGGGAGTTGCTAGATATGGCAGTACTTCGTGGTGTCGGTTCGGTGGCTGCGTGGGGGAGTCTGCCGCCATTCCCGCTCACTATGCTGCCATCCTGAGCTTCCAATTGGCTTGCGGTCCATGTATCTCGGCGCCTTTCGCTGCCCCAAGATACGTGACGGAACGGATTCCACTGGTCGGCTTGGTTTCGGTGAATATTGTGCGCCGCGCGCTTATTTTTGAAATGATTGACTAATGTTACCATGACGAAGACAGTCGCACCCGTTGTTAGCTCATGCACGTCTCAAAGATGCCATGCGGCAGTACGAGATGATAAGAGGGCAATATGGCATGAAGAGGATGTGATGAATGAAAAACGCGCTGGCTGATGAGGAAGTAGGAGATAAGGTGAAGAGGCAAGAAAGCAGCAAGCACAGTTGCTAACGTGCTCTTCAACCCTAGGAGCCCTCATTTGCACGCCACTGCGACTCTTGTTGTTTCGTTCAGCTCAGCGGAGTGTGTTCGATGGAGCGGGGGATTGAGAATGCTGCAACGAGCCGAGCCCGATGTTCCCATGCCATGGGCCAAAATTGTGGGCGACGGCTGGATAGCTCGGCTCGGTCATGTAGCATAGGTACAGTACAGTATATTGGCAACCGTATTGGCACCCAAGTCAAGGGGGGCTATGCTGGACCTGGCCGGATGGGTACGTGAAGCGTGAATTGAGCGAAGACGACAGTCGGGGCCTTGTGCAAGAGCGTTTGCAATTGGCATGCTGCCAGGTTGCATTGTTGCTTTTTTTTTGCCTTCTTTGCCTACATGCCTCGGCGCATTATGGCGATTTTGCGTCTTTTTTCAACGACACAAGCATCAACTCGCGCACGACGAATGCGACAAGGCCATCTAGTATCATGGTAACGAGTCACCACGCCCTGATGATATGCGGAGGCAAGGGAAAAGGGTAGCATGGGGATGGGGAACGGGGAAAGACAGGAGCAAAAAGCAAGACAAAGGGGTTGCATGCCGCGTTTGTGCTTGGCTAGTGATGATGACGACGACGCGGCAGACAGAGAAACCATAAGATAAGCAGGACTCACACGAAGTCATCTGGACAGCGACCACCGTTCGCCGGCAGAGTAGAGAGATAGAGGGAGGAGAGAGAGAAACACACAACGTATGCGGATGTCTCTTCCTGGCGACTTGGTGATGAGTGCACTTTGTGGCGGGTGCATATGGATATGGGCCACATGCAAAGAGGAAAACGGGTCCAAGAAGGCAGAGTGCGTTCCTGAGGATTTTACATGTACATTTGTATGCGTTCCTATCAATGGTCAATGATCATGCCCAGGGTGCGCGGGTGGGGCCGTGGGGAGTCCCAATTCGCCACGCGTCGCCACTTGATCGCACTGCCGGGTCGCACTGCCGCCAGCTGGCCAATCCCAACGCGCCTGAACTGTCTCCAAGGCGGCAACGCAAACAAGGCGTGTCTCGTCCCGGTACGAAACATGCGGCTCTCAACGTGGACAATGTCTCAGCTGATCTTATTAGTAAAATTGGCATCCATGATCCATCCCGTTCGCTGATGGCTGGCTGGCCCGTCTGGGCGCCTTTGGCCAAGCTCACGGAGTACCTAATGTAGGTAGGTACGTGTGTACAAGCAAAGCAAAGCCACCTCAGCCACCCGTTGCCACAGAGTAACCCCGCAAGACCTGCATGCATCTCGGCCGCTAATTTAACCTTCACGAATCACGTCCATCTTTCCCTCGATTGACGTTGGCACCGCTCAACCTCCGGTATGCATAGCCTCAGTGCTCGCCTGGCCTCTTCACCTTCTCACTCTCCACTCTATAGTATGCAAGCCTGTATTGTCTGTATTCAGTCGTGTACGGTTGGTCCCGTTGCTTCTATGGCGGAACGGGATAATACTCCTATGTACGGAGTATGTACAAGGGGAATTTGGAAGAGCAAGCAAGCAAGCAAAGCACAGACAACGTCATATCTGCCCAAAACGCCCCCACGCCATCACGCCTCTCATCCTCTCATCCCGTCAACGACGCCAGTGACAGAGTTCTGCATCCATACCTACATGTCTTCACCCGTTGCCTTCTCGTCTGCAACATCGCCTCAAGTAGCGACTATCCCGTGTCATGAATATCATCAGCTCCTGGTGTATCGTCACATGTACAACAGTTGATTCCCTTATTTCTGGCTTGCCCCGTATTCTTCCTCTCAAAAGTCCCATCAGACATGCAGATTCCCATCGTCGCCATTTACGTGTTTTCTCGGTCGACCTCGTTTTCGTGGCTGCTGCGAGCTTGACCGTGCCCTCTTTCTTCTTCCTGCCGGAGTTCCAGCCCCTTTTCTTTTGAGGCCTCGGTCACCACTCTCCTCGTCGTCTTCAATGTCGCTCGGCGTGCTCGGTCCTTCCATGTCCAGGTCCTCGTCTTCGTCCGCTACTTTGAATTCCTTGTCCACGTTCATCAGCTCCACAAATGCCTTGCACTTTTGCGCCATGATTGTCTGGTTTACCAATCCATTCATGTGTGACGCAATCTCGTCCCAGACCCTCTCGCCGTGCACACCCTGCACCTTCGACGGCGTCTTGTTCAGGTCCTTTGCTAGAGCCTTAGCACGGCTGTCATGCCGGCTCGTTCCCATGCCGAAAAGTCGACGCAAATGTGTTCGCACCTCCCAGAGTGACAGAAGGATAATAGATCCGGCAGTCAGCTGACGCAATCGTCGTGGTTCCACCGACAGGACGGGGCCTGCTTCAGTCGAAGCCGGATTCTCGACTTTTGGTTCGACGGATGCTCCATTGATTGGTTCCACCGCCTCTCCTTCACGTGCTGATGCCGGTAGCGGTGCCGGTGCTGCTGGTTCTAGCTGATCGACATCCATGCGGACATCAAACACCTCCGACTCAATCGCTTGAGCCACCGTGGCACCCGTGCTGCTCACAATCTTCTCAATCTTGTTGACTGTCGTTTGGAGCTCTCCAACTGTTTGATATTCGAAAAACGCCAAGTTTTCGGTAATGAAGCGCGAATAGTCGACATGGGGCGGCAAGTCTTGGGTCGCATCCAGCTTGGCCAAATCGAAATCTACCTGACCTACAAGCTTTTCCAGGAACCGCTGCCGATTCGTCATCTTGCTGATCTTCAAGACCTCCATCAGTAGTTGAAGCTTGGACTGGAATGGGTCCACCGTAGCTCCATGTGAATCTTTGACGATATCGCGTTGGTAGTTGAAGGCAGACTGCACTGCCTTGACGTACTCCCTTTCCAACACGGTCTCGTGCTTTTCGTGAAGAGATCGATGTTCTAGATATGCGAGCTCAGCAATTTTCCGATTGGCAGAGGTCTCAAGCGTGATCAGAGTTACGCCAGTTTCCTTTGGATGGGTCAATCCTTGGCGATTTATACTGCCAAGAACTTCCATGGCCAGAAACGCATGTTCATCTTGGCTTGAGACTGCAATCCGAGTGATATCCTTGAGAAAGCGTTGGGTAGTGGCACTGGCGACATCATCAAAGTTTGTGCCTCCCATGACAGTGAGCTCCTTCTTATTCTCCTGTACGGAGCCTTCCCCGGCAGCTGCTTCGGATCGCTTCTCCTCTGTAATCAAAAACTCCTTGAAAGACCGCAAGATCAAGGTCTCCAGAATGGGATTTTTTTCTTGAAAGACTTGTTGAAACGAAGTATACACCTTGGCCAGTACATAGTTGCGGGGCCAGGACTGGCACACAAGCCCTATAGCCTCAATAGATGCCTTTCGGGCTTCTAACGGCTGGTCAGGCGAAGCAAACGGGGACAAAAGATCAACAACCAGCTTAGGTACTGAATCGCCCTTCCAGCTGGGGAATTTTTCTTTGAAGATCTGGATTTGTTTGTCCAAATCGCAATGTTTGCCGACGCTGCCAACAATGATAGAATATGCCGCAAGAAAATTGAGTCGTTTGGCGTCCAGCGGCACCTTGGAGAGTCGTTGGACGGCCAACAAGCTCGATGCAACAAGGTTGCCCAACGGTGCAAAATCTTGGAGTAGTTTACAAACCGTATTCGCACAAGCGATCAAGTCATCCAGCGCTCCACGGGACGAAATTTTCCCAATGCCTTTCAGCAGTTGCAGTCTGACCTCAGCAAGAAACTCCTTGTGGACAGTCGGGAGCTGTGGTAGCACCCGCTTGTATATCACGGTCACCGCTCTGAACGCTGCCAACTCTTCTTGTCCGGTGAAGCTGGCTAGTTGTGACTTCAGCAGTCTTACCTGCTCCAGACTGAACAGCTTAGGATCAGCTTTGGCAAAGATTGTGAGAACTTGCAGGGCGTCACGGCCCGAGGGTACGCTGCCGTCCTCTGATTCCACATTGTCAATCAACCCAAACATGATGCCCACCAGTCGTGAGCAGACACCGAACGAGCCCTGGTCCTCGGCAGGCTTGTTCTGGGGCTTCAGAATTGCCTGAAACACTTTATCCAGTATCTCTGTCACAGTACCACCCTTGACTGTATGTACGATCAGTGCTACATGTTCCGAGAGCGAAGTCTCGAAGCTTGCCGTGTTCTCATTGGCGTAGAACGGCGCAAACCAAACCTCTTCGATTATCTGCCGAGCAAGATCACGTACGCTTTCATCCGGATCTTGTATTCGACGTAGGAGGCCATTAGCGATGGCGCTGCGCAGGCCCTTATTTTGGTTGCGCAGGTAAATGTCGCGGGCCAATTTCATTGCTCGTTTTCGTACACCAACCCCGGCATCCTGAAACCGATCTATGATCCTAGCCGTCAGCGATGCTTCCAGCACAGGTCGCATACTTATGCAGCTTCCTAATAACCCAAGCGCAGAATCTCTGACTTGAGTAGACGAGTCGCTGCAACAATCTAGAATGAGCTGGATGACACTAGAGTCGCCATCTAGAATTGATGGATCAGTCTCGAGCACTTGGTTGACACTCCTCAAGCTTTTACTGCGTACTGTAGCTTGGTCACTGGCCATGGATCCCAGAAGGATGTTGAGGATTTTGCCAAATGATTCGCAGAATGGAGAGCGTAGCAATATGATGGAAAAGGCAAATTTGGCCACATTTGCCGGAATGGATTTGAACGCGTATTCGCTCGCAAGCCAATTTCGATCATCCATCATCTTGCGCAAACGATATGCTGAGCGCCCAAGTTCCTTTGTCCGCTGATGGTCATCCTCTTGCGTGTGGTTGTCATAGGTTGTATGCACTCTGGTGGCCCAATCCAGAATCAAAAACGTCACAGAACTAGAAATATGAGGATCGTCCAAGCTTTTCTCTTGTAAAAACTCGAGAGCACCTCGATATGGCCCTGACCAGGCGACAACCTTCTCCATTGGGCATCTTTGCTCCAGGCAGTGTGCTGCGAGATCGGAAAGGTATTGGGCATATCCATCAGCATCGCTGCTTATAAATGTGCTCGCAATTTTTTTGATATGAGAACGAAGACGGGAAATGGCGGCGCTCATGGTTCCTAGCAGCTCTAAGGCCATGTTTTTCGCAGGGGCGGCGGTCTTTGGCGCTTCAAACAGCTGCACCATCATCGCCATCAGCAACCGTAACAACAGCTCGGCCGAAGGCCAATCTGGTATGTCGAGACAAGTCGTAAAGTCATCTACAAACAAGTCCAGAAGATTTCGATATGGAGTGTCGCCAGATTTCGTGGAGCCTATGGCGCGCTTCACAATGAAATTGATGACGTAGGAAGCATTGCGCATGGCGATGTCATTCAGTGGAGCTGCGATAGCTTCCAGTTCTTGAATTGCCACAGCTGGTTGTTGTGCGCCGTGGTCTTCGTTCGAGATGGTGGCTTTTGCTTGAGCTCGAGGCGGTTGTTGCTTGCCTTCTTCGTTCTCCCCTGGTCTGGCGCCGAAGTCTTTATTAATAGTATCCCCGCTCCCGACTCGACTAGAGCTAGCTTGAATAAGACGCATGATGAGAGCTGATACCGGCTGTATACTTCCTCCATCAGCAAGCTTGAATTGCCTAGAACTTATTTTCCCGACCGGCAACTTTTCCAATGAAGTCAGAATATCATCAATGATGCCCTGTCGCTGTTCGGGCTTGATCAGGAAAATCTGACACAATATATCCATTGCAACGGAACGAATTCCATCAAACTTCTGGATGCCGATGGCTGAATCCTTTTCAAAGTATGCATTTTCCACGAATATCAGCCTTGAAGCAGTGAATTCAAGTGTGTTGATGACAGACTCGGACAATTCGATTTTGGTGATGAGCTCGGCCAAAAGCGCTGATAGTTTCTGACAAGAAACAAAAATGGAGGCGATGAACTTCTTTTGCTTCTGCATGAGCTTGAATAGGCTACTAGACGTACCCGAGTTTCGAAGCTCTACCAAAGGCATCACAACATCCTCGGTGACCGCTTTGAATATGTTGACGCTCTTGGTGATAATGCTTTCTGAATAGAGCTGCTTGTCTTCGCGGCAGCCAGAGAGTATCCTAAGGCAAGTCCGTGCAGATTTCAAGGCAGTATCCACCTCATTCAGTTGCTGAAGCCAGACTTGAACAGCCGATTCATCCCAGCTTTCGTCCACACGGATATCGAGACCATCCACTTGTTTCAAGCTGGCTTCGCTGAGCTTCATCACTCGAAGAAGACTTTCCAGCGGAACACGATCGAAGCTTTTGAGGCTAATAACTTTCTGAAGTGCAGTGTGCATTTTCTGCTGCGTCGCAGCTGTCATTGTAGCTTCCTGGTTGTTCGTTATTGTTATGATGTGGTCCAGCCCTGGTTCCATAGCGAGGGCGCTGCCCACGACAGAAAAAACGGAACGCATCAGGCCTTCTAGAGCGTCAACCGCCGCCTCGCCACGTTGACGTTGATCGAGACTCGTTCCAATGACACCTTGGTTTTCGTCAAACGTGGACGACTCTTTCCTCCTAACAGAGATATTTCCTGGTGCATCCGGAGCAGCCACGTACTCAACGTATTCCTCAGCTTTGATGCCAGCAGCGGGAAGTTCGACTGGACACTCTGGATTTTTTGCAGCGATGGGAGCTTGGATGGCTGACTGAGCCTGGCTGTATTGCCGAGCCTCGACTGCTAATTGATCCGATGGTGTTATCGTAGTTTGACGATCGGACTGGTCGAGCTCTGAGACTTCGTTGTAGGCCGGATGATGATCGATAGGCTTCAACGGTATAGCGATTTCTATTTTCGCAAGCGCAGCTCCGTTATTGCTTAAGTCTAAAGGCTGTTGCCTGGGTGGACTCGTCGGTGTCAGGTCCCCTCCAGTTTTGTACAATCGCTCTGAGTCACCGTTGACGGTTTTCGTGCCATGAAGACTTGGCTTCGTCGCCTTGAAGTAACTACCCACCCTTTCGTAAACCGCTTTCGCAAGCGGCGAAAGGTTCTCGGAGATACTTTTGCTGTGGCTCGGTAATTTATTTGGCGTTTGCCCTTGAGGCATAGATGGAAACTTGCTGGCGCGGTGTCAATGCTACTATTTGACGCCTAAACATAGAAAACAAGCCACGGAGTTGCACCAACTATTGAGTCCTCATCGACGGTTTCAGATCATGCAATACATGATCAACTGTTTGTTTTAGATTCTTGGGAGAATTTGCCGTAAATGATGCCTCTTGATTCACTTTGTCAAACTCTTGAGTAGAGTACAAATCGCTGATGCCTAGAGATGGCGACCCAGACCCGACACAGGGGTCGGGGATGATGTCTGTCAAAGCACTGTCAGCCAACCCAAACTTGAAGCTTTTCAGAGAATATCGGATTGGAATTAGATTCTTACCAGGCAAGAACGGTGCTATAGAGGTTTGCGGCGAAAAGGGCAATGACTCCTGCAGAGTGAATGGCCGAAAGACTTGGTTGCTCGGTGCCCCGGAACTTGTGCCCTCGTCAGCCCCATTCTTGGGTCCGTTTGTGTTGTATGGAGCCATTCCTGCCATATTTTTGTGTATTTTTATAGTAGGGGAAGCAGTAAGGCATGGTCGAGGGCAGGTGCCGTCCGGTTTCGTCGCATGAGGAAGGCGCAATGGTGATAGACGATAGGCAGGATGATTACGACGCTGGCAGTAGAGTGCAGCAGCTGGGTGCGTCGTCCACCGCAGAAAAGATTCGAAAAGCTATCTCCAGTCGTTTCGGCGAGTAATTCACGGTGGAAGCGAGAGCTATGAGGCGCTTCTGAGTTTTGAGGATGCGAAATGAATCTTTGCACGCGCCTTGGGGGCAACATGGGATGACTTGACGATGCCTGAGTGCAGGTCACGGTATGTTAGACCTGACGGCTTTCACGGTCGATGTCGTGGGTCCCGATAGGACGCGTCTGGCCAATCAGAATCGTTCTTACTGAAACACCCCTGCCAAATTTATCGCACAAAAGAATGGGCGCAGCCGTCTGGCCACTCTGATGTGCGGTATATACCCCTATATACCCTGCGACACACCCCCTAGCTAACAGTGC
>SRQL01000009.1:0-150420 GCA_018360575.1 Claviceps sp. LM454 group G7 | reverse complement strand
TTACCCCCCCCCCCCCCCCCCCCTTTTTTTTTTTTTCTTTTTCTTTTTCTATCTGGATTTCTATAATGCTCGTTGATGTCCGAATATGGTTTTATTTGGGCCGGGAGAAACAAGGGGGCATTCGGCTCAATCATCTTTTCAAGAAGATGGAACATGCTCTTCTTCTTATTTTGTTTTGGTCTTGCGGTGGCTGGTGGCTGCTAGGTAGCAAAGCTTGTATGAGAGCCGGGAAGAGTCGAGGGAGAAAGTTGTAGCACCCGCCTTTGATAGCCCACACGGGGACGTGGGGATTGAGAGCTTGATTATATGGAGTTGAGGGGCATGTCTCGTCATTCAGCTGTACACTATTCAACGGGCGGGCTTTCTTGTTCTCTTTCTTCGAGGACTGAAATCCCGTGGCAATTCGTCAGCCTTTGTCGTGGTCTGTCCGTCCATCTGCCTCATCTCTATCCCCCCCCCTTTACAAACTCCTCCAAGCCAAAAACTCCTCCTCCAAATGCTCCTTCAGCTTCTTGAATCCATTCCCAAATCCCTTCCCACATCGCCAACACTTCAACTCACTGCTCAACTCCCTCCCTAAACCCGTTTCCGGCCCCCCTCCCCCCCGCGCTCCCCAATCCATCACATCCACCAAAAATGGCGTATTAAACGAATTATAATGCTTCCGGTGCTTCATACTCTCGCTATGCATATCCCTCGACAAGACATGAATATGCAAATGACTCATACTCGGCACAGCATGCACCCCACTAATCACTTCCGCTTCCCAATCCCGCCCCAGAGGCAACGCCCCGGGCTCAAGAACCCTTCCCTCTCGCGCGTCCTCCTCCACCTCCTCTTCTGCGTCTGCCTCCCCCTCCCCATCCCCACCCCCATCCAAGACAGCCTGTCTCGCCCTCTCGGCACGGCTATACCGACCCAAGCGCCTCTGCAGTTCCTTCGCCACAAGACTCTTCAGGTACGCAACCTGCTGCTGGACCTGCCGCAGGAACTGCTCATCCTGGAAAGCCTCGAAGGGATGGAGGAGGTTATGCGCTGGGGAGCGCGGCAGGAGGAGTGTGTGGATTGTGGATTTGGGGAATTTGTCGTGGATGGCGACAAAGTCGGCGTTTTGGAAGATGATGGTGTTGGGGGGGAAGGAGGAGGGGGGGTGGGAGAGGTAGACGCCGAGGCCGAGGCGGCTGCGGGAATGGCTACCGTGGGAATGATGGTGTTTTGGCGAAGGGTCGGGTTGAGGTTTAGGTTTGGGGGTCATGAGGGCTGTGACTGGTTCGTGGGTGGTTACTAGTTAGTTAGAACTTATTAGGTTGTGTTTGGTGGTGATGTATGGGATGTTTGCGTGTATGTATGTACTTGCAGGCATTTCTGGGTGGTGTTGCGGGAGGAGGAGGGTCTTGGGTGGTAGACTGATTCGGCGGCGTGGTGGTGGCATTGTCGGGAGGTGGTTCCATGGTATCTTGTGTGTGTGTGTTGTAACTTGTAAGTTGTTGTGAGTTTGTCTTGTTGTGAGGTGAGTGAAGCGTGAGTGCGAGTTGGAGTCATGACGTTGGGTGTAAGTTTAATGGACAGGCGTAGCTGCGTACCTAGGGTATGTTCTTGTACATGTACATGAGAGGCCGCGTGTGAGCAAATATATCGCCAAGTATGTGTACGTGTATACACATCCCCCGCACGTGAACAGTAAACAGTCACTGGCAGTTCATACATATGTAACTTCATCGTGAAGCTATGCGACCATTTCCATTGAGCTGTACTAAGTTTCCTTGATCAATACAGTTTGTGTCTCAAATCTCAAATCCCAATACTTTGGTTCTTCCATTTGCCACAAGGTTACCAACAAGCACATCAAGTCGTTCGCGATTCCTGGTTCGGAAAAACGGAAACACGAAAGGGTGGCCACTGGCCAGTCTTCCAAGTTCCCAGTGGACTTGCAAGTTGCCAGTGGTGGTGGGAGGGGTCACGTGATGAAAAACGGAATCGTGCAATACACCCTGCCTGCAAGATTTAAAAGTTAAAAGTTTAAAACCAAACCGCCGTCGGGTGCACGCCGCTTGGCATCACCACATGGACATGGCGAGCGAGCCCGCCAAGACTCAATAGGTAAATGTACCTCATGCAAACCCCGCCTACAACTACCAGGTACTGGTTTCGAGAATGGAAAGGCACCGTTCGCTTCGGGTTCTTTAATGCAAACTTCTCATCAGGATTTCAGGACTAAGGCTGATATTTATCTGAGACTTAGACTACCTCTCAAGATGTTGAAACGCAAAGGAGGGGATCGATCACACAGACTCTAATCTACGATCGTAGTCCTCATGTCCCTGACAGCGAAGACTCGGATGGGCCCAAAGCTCGAATACATCGCATCATAGATTCCCGCCTTACCTCGCCTCGCCCGGCTAAGGTCTTGGGATTATCATTCGCCTGCTTCAAAACGCCCTCTGTTCATGTCAGTTCCTCGGCCCGCGGCGCGGCTTCAGCCGGATCATCTTGGAAACGTGCGTCCTCTCACGTCAAACCATGAGAGCGCCTCGGTGTCCACATAGTTCCCCAACAGCTTCCATGTAGATGCACATATTCAACGATTCCGACCCCATTCCGAAACCGTTTTCAGATCTCGAGCACGTTTCATTCATCTTTCTAGTGTTCTCGCCGCCAAGATATCTCCACGGGTACTTCCGAACAGGTATGAGATTGGGCCGTTGGCTAGATCTGCGTCCTATTCCGACAAGTCCGATGCCGGTCCTGGCCGAGCTTGAGCTTCCAGGAATACCTTAAGGTGCAGTCTCAATTTCTCAAACCACGTACATCCACCTGGAGGGCTGGAAACGTTGCGTCACAAATTGTGACGCAATGGACTCACAATTGCATCGGACGCTACGCGCTTTTGCCTGCTAATGCAAACTAGGTACATAATTGGTAGAACTGAAACTGATGTACATAGAATATAGATCACCCAAGACCTAGACTAGTTTGAAACATTCAAAGGAGGGGATCGATCAAGAAGAAGATCGATCACACTGACTGTATCAATTAAAAACGAAGATTCAGCAGTTACTACTCAGCTATAAAAGGCCCTTGCGTTCTCCTATCATCGCAGTACCTGCCTTTACCTTTCACTTCCTCACAATCAATCTTTCAATACACCTAACCTAGACTTACAAGTTTCGAGAAAGTCTTTCACAATGGTCAAAATTCTGTCTATCCTTCTCGCCGTATTCGCTGCTAGCCATGTAGCCGACGCTGGTACCTGCACTCCTGGCTTAGAGTACTGCGGCAAGACTCTCATCCGATATGCTGGTTATGTTAAATAAGCAAGCACTGTGTTACACCTAAAGTACTGATGCAATACGACAGATAGTTCTCAGTTGAGGAGAGGAGGTTTGTGTTTCTTTTGCGTCCCCAACTCTACATTTACACCCAGCTATGAGCCTATGAGGTAGGTACATACCTCCTGGGACGTATCTACAGTAGCTACCTAGTAGAGCCTCATGCATGAACCATGATGCAACAGGTAGAGTAGCTTTCTGCATGTATGTACCTAGGTAGTGTATGTGACTATGTGTGTATGTGACTATGTGTGTATGTGACTATGTGTGTATGTACATATGAACATGTGAACATCAGGGGGATGCCACTGTCCTGATGTCCCGACAGAGAAGAATCAAGGCGAGCCCAAAGCTATCCATCAAAAGATCATCCTCGTCTCGCCCGCCGAGGAATTGCCATTCGGCTGCTCCCGAGTCCCGAGTCCCTATATAGGTCCTTCTTCTCAGTCTCTCCGCCCGTCAGGTAGCTCTCCGATCTCGATTTCCACGCGATCGCCTTCACGAATGAGTCGGAATGACCATTGACGAGCGCATTACATTCCTTCGCCCCCTCACTGTAGCGTCACTCGCCGCCAAACTTTCTTCCTCTACCGTGACAGTAGATCGATCGTCTAGATCTGGCTGTCCCCACTGCAAGTCCGAATCTGTTTCTGGACGAGAATCTCGGCAAGACACGCCTTGATTTCGTCCATGCTTTTCTCGGATGACCAGTTCCAGGACTAGATACCTGTCATCGGTCGACGGCCGTTTCAAATCAAGATCCTCGAGACGACACAAGTCTCCATGACCGGCCCAAGGAAAAGGACATACATGTAACATTAGGTAGGTACCTCATATTCTCAACTCCCAAGTCCACCTAGACTCCCTCGAGGCAGCAGGCTAGATCCACCATACGTACATCATATCACGATCGCATCGAATGCTACCCATTCTTACCTGTGGACTCTGGAGACTGGAGCTAATGTAAATTGGCAAACTTCTTCAAAATTCGTCGGAAAAAGGCTGGCATAGTGGATTATGCTGCATGTGACATAACTTACAAGAACATCACCACCTCCCTCTCGAGTCCCTGGTGTCAATGCTACTATGTACATATTCAAAACAGATGAAGAAACAAAACATAGGGAGCCTGCCTCGTCTCCCTATTCATCACGTAACGTTGTGCCCCTCATGATCCATCTGCCTCCTTCCATCTTTCCACGCAATGCTGTCCCATCATCCATGCCATGATGCCATCCTGACTTCCTCCTCCAGGCTCCCATCACACATCCATCCCATTCAACTCAATCAGCTTCACCACCATCTTGATAACCGCCTCCTCCCCCAGATCCACCCCCGGATTTTCCACCTTTTGCGCAATTAAATCATCCACCATGCCCCGCAACCTCGCCACCAGCACACCAATGCGCGCCCATCCACGCAGCCGCAGCCACCCATCGACCAGCAAGCCACGGCCCAGCGTATCCAATTCAATGGGACCAGAGAACAAAAGGAGTGTAAAGACGTTGAATGCTAGATACGGTTAAGTATTGTCAGTCGATGACCAAATTAATACCCAGCAGACAACAGTAGTGACTGTGTATGTGTATATATGAGCGGGAAAGAAAACAGGGGAAAAACTCACGCGTAAGATCCCGTATGAAAATCTTGCTCGTCGAAATAATGCTAAAGTACGACATGTACATCGCATTCCCCGAAAACCCCTGACTATCAAACACCGTACTCCCAGGATGCACAAATACCCGCCCATTCTCCTGGTTAAAGTACTTGATGGCCTTGGCCTCCGGATCCAGCTCCTTGGCGCCAGACATGGAACTCACGTACTTCTTATCCGGGTACTGAATCCGCGCAATCTGCGGTGTAAACGCCGACGCGATCAGCGCGCGCAGCAGCTGGATATTGCGGCGCGGCCCAGCGGAAGAATCAGGGGCAGATCGCGACGCAATGCCGATTTCCACCAAAGCCTCGTAGTACTGAGAGCGCGTGTTGGAAATATCCGTCAGGGTCTGGTGAGACAGGAAATTCTCGTCGCAAAAGGAGCGCACGCGGCGTTGGGGGTAGGCACCATCTTTCATCATGGTGTCCCATGCTCGGAAGGCGTCTACATCGGTCATCAGGTCCCCATCGCCGGTGCAGAAGCGCAGACGCGCCTGGCGGGCTTCGTCGCGCTTTTCCTGCGGTGAGAGAAAGGGGCTTCGTGTGCTGAGGATCGCGGCTGTGGTGACGCAGTCGTCCAGACAGCCAAAGATGGCGCCGTAGACCATGAGTTTTCCGCAGCGGAGATCTGCGGGCAGCATGGCGAGCTGTTGGCCCATGGCTGTGAGTTCGTCGCCGTCCAGAGCGCCCATACGGCGTAGGAGTTTGATGGCGCCTTCGATGGCTTTCGCTTCGGGGGGAGTGGGTGATCGTCCCAAGAAGGCCGCGACATCGCGCATGCCCATGGCGCGTACTGATAGACATAGTTGCTCGAGGGGTACTCGTCTGATTTCTGGTTCGGGCCGCTCCGCCATCTGCTGCTCTAGCTTCTCCGTGTAGAGCTTGAAACATTTTCCTTCCTGGACACGTCCGGCTCGTCCGCGACGCTGTTTACAGGCCGCGCGGGATGCCCACGTCTCTTCGAGCCTTCTCATGTTGCTGGATGCGTCGAAGCTGGTCTCCTTGACTTTGCCGCTGTCAATCACGACGACAATATCGTCGATTGTGATGGACGTTTCGGCCACATTGGTCGCTACCACCACCTTGCGCTTCCCGGGGGGCGCACTCGAGAAAACTCTCTTTTGTTCTCGCGTCTCCAGGGAGGCATGCAGAGGGAGAACGTGTAGCGAGGGAATGCTTCGCAGATAGTTACACGCGTGGTTGATTTCGCCCACGCCGGGCAGAAATATCAGAATGCCGCCCGGTTTTTTATCGTAGGATAGTTCGTAGTCAATGGCCTTGACGGCCTCCGAGATAAGGTTATAGTTGATTCGGTGGCCGAGCTTCTGGATGATCTTGCCCATTGACTCATCGCTCACGAGGCCGTTCGCTTCCGCCGCTGTTTCGGCGTTGAAGCCCGTCATTCGGATCACGTCGTCGAGATAGTAGTCGTCCACGGGATATGTTCTCCCTGAAATCTCCACGCTGCCCACGCGTAAGCCTTCTGAAGCAAAGTAGCCCTTGAACGTGGCAGCGTCCAGCGTCGCCGACATGAGAATCAGCTTCAGCATGTCTCTGTCCCGTCGCATGACTTCTCGGATCAAGTTGAGAAGAAAGTCGGTATCCAGACTGCGTTCGTGGATTTCATCAATGATAACATGGCTGACATCAGCCAGTGCGCTCACCACATCGTCCACGCGCCCACCAGAGGTTTGCAGACGTCTCAGCAGCACACCAGTCGTGACAAAGGTGATCTTCGTGTCCCTGGAATGTCGTGATTCTCCACGAATCGCATAACCCACCTCATCTCCTACCCGCGAGCATCGCTCCTCTGCCACGCGATCCGCCAAGCCAAGCGCCGAGATTCGACGAGGCTGCGTCACAATCATGTTTGCGCAGCTCCCCAGCTCCTTGGAGTACAAGTCATCCAGAATGAACTGCACCGACTGCGTGGATTTTCCAGAACCCGTCTCACCGCTGATGATTGTGACGTGGTGATCGCGCACGGTATTCACGATCTGTTCCCTCATCTGCCACGCCGGTAGTTTCTCACGCTTGGCTAGCATCTTCTGCCACGGGGACGAGTCCTGCCTCTGCAGCCATTTCTCCTTGCTCATCGGGTCCGGCCGCCACTGGATCGGCCGAGGCTGTCGTGTTCTCCTGCCTCCTGGTCCCTTGTGGTGCTCTGCGAGAGTCCGATTTTCGGACGCGGCAGATGACACCGCAGAAATGTCCACCAAGTTACCCGGATTCTCAATGATGCCGTTGATGTTCTGCTGGATCCAGTCCAGGACGAGATAGATCTTCATTGGCTCGTCGCGCAGCGATTCTTCCATATACGCGAGCGCTTGTCTCACTATACTCAACTTGATGTACGAAGGAAGCTTTGCCATGATGGCGATAATCAAGTGTCTGGGGTAGCTGGCTGGTCGTCTGACTTGTAGGTACGTCTCGACTTCGCCGCCGTTCTGTCCGTTTTGCGCCGCATTCTTGACGGCTTCGACTTTAATCGAGATTGAATCCTGCGAATTTCGACGGAATCCCTCCCCGTACATGGCTTCCAGGCTAGACACCTCTTCATTCCATTGCTCTTCCGGCGAGCCCATGTCGAGAAAGTCGAGATCGCTGGCCTCATTCTCCTTTGTCGTCTGCGTTTTCCCGACCGTATTTGACGCGGGCGTCTTCGTAGAAGCAATCAAAAGTTTCTGCAACGCCTCGGCGGCTTGACTCTCGTCACCACCATTGTCGTCCAGTATACGTGTGCACAGCTCGACGGAATATCCAGTCTCGGAGAGCGACTTGATGATGCCTTCCCTCCTCAAGTTCGTTGACCCCAGAGACACACCAGCAGAGTAACTCTCCGGCATGGCCCACCGCGGCAGATCATCTTCCGGCACGTGAATCAGAAGCCATTCCAGCGTCTCTTCGCGATCTTTACAGTACTCCACTGCCTCGACGACGTGGTTTCTCCTGAAGCCCAACTTGGCCAAGTCGGCCACAATGGCCTCCTTTTGCTTCATGCTCATCTGCACGCCGTGCGGGTTCCAAGAAATACCCTTTCGCAAAAGGCCTTCCAGCTGCACCCTTGTCTGGCGACCCATTTCAACCTTGGGCGCTGTCGTCCACCCCTTCATGGGATTAAACGCCGACTTTTGATCACCACCATTCGAGTGGCTCATCAGCATCAGTCCAGCCGCGCCGGGCATCTCCTTAGCCTTGGCCCTCGTCTGTTCAAGCTCCCTCCGTTTCTTCTCCGCCGCAGCTTTCGCCTCCAGCTTCTCCTGCAGAGCCTTGAACGGATCCGCATCATACAACGACGCCCTTCCTTCCTTCACATCCTCCTTCTTCAACGCCTGGAAATCTTTCCAGAGACTCTTATGGTCTGGCGGGAGGACCATGTGCTTATTCTGCATACTGCACACGCGGAAAAGAGCATACGTCGCAGCCGCATGCTTAGCTTCCAGAGCAGTCTCCCGTAGCAGCAAGTGTTTATGACTGGCCGGAATCTTGAACGGTTCAAGCTTTGTCATCTCTTGCGTCTTGAGGTCCTTTGCGCTGAGAGTCACCCACACGGAGAAGCCCTCGGGCGTTTTCCTGGTGTCATATTCCGGTCTCTCCCATTTCTGCTTCTGGCAGTATTCGCTCAAAAGGTTCACAGGCAGTTTCCCCGTCCAAGATGAACCACCGATGATTTGTTTCACCGTGGGTTTGAGTGGTGCGACGGCTGGCACAGCCGGTGCCGCTGTGTCGACCTTGTCCTTTGGCGCTTTTTTGCTTTTCCCAGCACCATCTTTGCTTGCATCTTTGCCAGCAGCAGCGGCAGACCGTGTTTGCGCGGGCTGCTGCTCAGCCTTTGCTTTGCCCTTCTTTACCATGACAGAACTGCCACCCAGATACTCCAGTTTGGCGTTATCGGTTCCATGTGCCAGAAGGATGCGTCGATGGGTTGGTCGATGGCGTTTGCCTCGGCGGGTTGACGGCAGATTGAGTTTCTGAAGCTAGGAGAACGCCTACCTATTTACCTAGGCAGACTATAATAAGCGTTCCTCGCACTGTGCACATAAGCTAAAAACTTCCTGGCGTACGGCTCAAACTCGGTTCGCAGGCGCGTCTTGTCTGGTATGTATGTATTTGCCATTTGGCAAAGCAAAACACCATCAAGTTGCACAATCACTTATTCACGGCTTTCACATTCACCAACTCCAGGCATGTGTCCGGATAGTAGTCATTACTTTTTCTTTTATTACTTTTTCGTCTCTCTTTTTGATACGCTGGTAATTTCCTACCATGATATACAACCACTTGGTTAGTACATCTACACTGGCACGAATGGGTCTCCCACAAGAGACATCAATGCGAAAAGCACTAGCTTTGGCACTGCGCGCCAGCGCATTTCACTTGCCGCTGCATGGATCTGTCTCCATTCCAGACCCATAACCTTAGGGCTCCAAGATGGGGTCATTCCCTGGACCGGACAGACGTTCGATAACATCATCATCATGAGCCCAAACAAATCACTTCGAGGTGAGCCACTTCAAAGGCACGGTCCACATCCGTCCATCATCTCTAGCAGCCATCATACACTCATCTTTCGCAGGCTGGAACTTTCAAGTTACCAAAGAACCTGTATAAACTCATTCAACTATTCACCTCACTCTCCTCATGTGCAGATTCTCATGCCAAATGAAGAAGAAGTTGGTGGTAATGCGACGTCATTGGTGAAGGGAGAGATAAAGGGAAGACATATGCTCTGACACGAGCTTGTGCAATGTCGTGAAAAGCTGGGTAGATACGTGCGAGGGAAGAGGGGAAGGTGTGGGGTATGAAAGGGTGTAGTATGAGAGATTCGTGAGATGAAAGTGCTGGCCTCCAAATGCATCATCAAATCGACCCTTGGCTATTGTGGTTCCGTCTTCACATGTCCATGGAGTCACCACCATCGGCGAAGCTGAAGCCGCCAGACTGACCCGCGGCATCACCGGTCCCGAAGCCAAAGGTACCATTTGGACCAGCTGGCTGGTCCATAGCCTCGTCCACGTTCTCATTTTCATCGGAGAAGTACTTTTCGATCATGTTGTAAGCCTTCATGTAAATATCCTCGTTGGCATTGTTTTGGCATTCATGAATCTTCTCCATGCCACCACATTCTTCAATGAAGAGAGCAAATCTGTTGATGTCTCCTCCGTCGCCAGCAGTCTGCTTGTCAAGGTCACCAATCTTGAGAATGTTCTCGAGGCCGTCCAGCGCGACCTGAATGATCTTGTTATCGGGGCAGGTCAGGAGGTCGCACAAGGGCTTGATGCAGCCCTGCTGGACGAGATAGCGGAGCTGCTCGGGCTTCTGCAGAGATCCTGACGTTGCATTACTAATGGCCCAGCAAGCTTCCTTACGGGTCTTGAGGTCACCGTTTTGCAGGAGGTGAATCAATGGCGGAATAATATTGGCATCCAGAACGGCTTGAATCTGAGACGTGTTTCCCGCAGTGATGTTGGAAATTGTCCAGCAGGCTTCCTTGCGGATACCGTCCTTAGTTGAGCTTAGCAAAGACAAAAGACAAGGCAGAGCTCCACAGTTAATGATGACCTGAGTCTGGATGTCATCACCTGTCACAATATTGCCAACAGATCGGAGAGCGGGTGTTTGAACAGAGGTCGATGCATGCATCAGAAGCTCCACAAGCCGGCGGGGGATACCGGCCTCAATCACAGCTTGGATCTTGTCGTTGGAACCGTCGGAAAGATACGAAATTGCCCAGCAAGCATCGATAAGGACTTCGTCGTCCAGAGAGTAGACTAGTTTTGCTAGCACGGGCAGGGCAGGGGCGATCTGTTTTTGACCAATATTAGCGATACAAGACCAGAGGCATCTATATATTCCAAGTAGTATTGAAGACCACGAGTCTAAAGAGTTGGTTCGATCAGTTGAACTTACAGTACTCCAATCAGGCTGGGGCATCTTGCCGCGGCAGAAGTTGCTCAACGTCCACGTGGCATTACGCAACATGCTGAGCTTACGACTGTCACCCAAAAGGTTAAGCAAGGGCTGAAGGGCACCACAGGTAAGAACATAGTCTCGGCACTGGGGACTGTCACCGGCGATATTGCCCAAGGCCCAGACAGCCTGCTCTCTGACATCGGGTTCAGGACTATCCAGAAGATCGACAAAGATGGGAACCGCGCCAGCCTCAATGACTACCTGGGTCTGCGTGGCAGAGCCGGAGGCGATGTTGGTCAAAGCCCAAGCAGCCTCGAACTGAACAAGGGTATGAGGAGATCGCAGGAACTCAACGAAGCGACTGACGACGCCAGTCTTGATGACCTCTTCGATCGGGGGGTTTCGCTCCTTGGATAGCAACTTGCGAAATTTCGTGGTACCTGAGATCTGCAAATCGACTTGGTCCGAAAAGACACACTGAACCATTTGAGGAAGGTCCGCATTCAACTGCGACAGCAACGTTAGTGTCCACTCGCAAGAAGCTTTAGAACATATCACGCTGTCAAGTTTGTTTGCAACATAAGAGAACCATGTTTTGAATGTCTCTTTCTTGAGGTAGCAAACGAGCTTCAACAAAGGGTACCCAGACCCCACATCATAGGGCGAAAAATCTGGATAAATTTGCCTTTATCCAGGTGCGAAATTGAAGGATAAGGTGCATACTGGTTGCGAAAACGAATAACGCACGTGACAAAAAACCTCACAAGGTCATCAAGCAAAGAGAGATCAAGCCGTACCTGTGATTCTGTAGGAGCGGTGTCATCGTCACTGTCGGGCTCAGCACCGAGAGAAGCACCCGGTCTGTTCTCGCCAGTTCCGATACCTCGACGCTTGGCGAGGTTTTCCTCTCTTTTTGCCTTGCGAATCTCAACCTGTTGTTCCTCGCGACGACGGCGCAGTTCTTCAGGCTTGAAGGTGTTCTTAGCCTTGAACTGCGTTCGACGATGCTCCGGGATATATCGTTCCGCCATTGTGGTGTTGCGATTTGTATTTCTTATCGGGAGGGGCACACAAACGGTGCGGGGATATTGTTGACAGTGAGGACGGGGCCCAAACGCAAAACCCAAGATGCCAGGGAAGAATGGAAACAAATACAAAGATTTTCGACGACTCCGGTAAAGACTCGTAGGTAAAGTGCGATAGTGAAGCGGCACCAGACGAAGTCGAAGGAGACGTTTGAGCAGAAGTTAAGGATAGGGGGGAGAGACGAGGAGAGAAAGATGGCGAAAAGAAATGATTGCTTTTCACTAGATCCGTTGCTAGAGAGCCTGAGCTGGAACCCACCTACCGATTCATGCAGGATTCGGAGGGGGATCAGCATTGGCTGCCTGAGGCCGCACTCCACCCTCAGCCCTCAAGGCTCACAAACTGCTGGTACATAGCTATTGGTACGAAACCAGGCCAAAGCCAAAGTAGCTTCTGTTGGAACTTGGCAGTTGGCAACACAGAAATCACAGACATGGCCATTGGCGGGGAAGTACCTAGGTACCTAAGGTAAGCCCGCAAAAGCGAAGTTCCCCACTGTGCCCCGTTGTTGTTGCTGGAGCCATCACGTGCAACCGCGTTCGAAGGAGCATTGGAAACGATCTCAGGGACGCGCAGAGTTCGCTGCAGGCTGCAGCACGCGCCAACCCAAGTTGACTCGGATGGTCAATTGTCGGTCACAGACTGTTTCTTCCGGCACTGCCTCAAAAAATGATGGTGACGATGACGATGATGGCGTAGCATCATCTCGACCATCATTCAAACATTTGCTGAAGCTCCCCCACCATGCTGTCTAGACGGCAGGCAACTCCGCGATCTGTTGGATTCGCGTCCATCAGGGAAGTCATCGATGGAAATCTTCATGCAGGTTCCCTAATTCATATTGCTGGGGTCGTGACTGATTTCAGAGCTCCCATTGCTACCCGAGGGACAGGTATGTCTCGGTCGATTTTCGCGGTTGTAGTGCTGATCAGATACTGCTTGGTAAGGGAATATTGACTGTATGTGATAGACTGGAAATGTCAGATGCGAATATATGATCAGTCAGTACAGGACGAGCCCGATACCTCAGTGTCTTTCAACATATTTTGGCCCGAGGCGGATATGCCAGACGCGAGGTGCGGCGATGTTATCATAGTATTCTCAGCCAAGGTTAGAGACAGAAGACGAGGCTTATCAATCACATTTGGGACAGTGGCAACTAAATTTGCACCCAGGTCCAAAACTACCAGCTTTCATATTCATTATGCACGCACAAAACGACCGATATATACATTTTTGACGCCGCTCGAATTCCCAGACCAGTCACAGATGCCTCCAGAGCCCTGCGCCCGTCTACCCGCAGTCGGACTTCTCGCCGCCTTAGTCGAGCAGAAAGTGAGTTTGTCAGTATTCTATATAGCTCCATCAACAGGGAACGGCTTCCGACCGCATCCAAATTCGAAGCCCTAAAATCCAACTCGAAAAATGTGAAGGACAAGTTTTCCGAATTAAAAGACTTGCAAGACGGCAAATTCGTCGACACAGTTGCGCAAGTCGTCCGGAAGCCATACGATCTTGGCGACAAGATCACGCTCTGGGTCTCTGACTATACCGAAAATCCTCTTTTCTATCAGCATCAGCTTATGGGAAGCAAAGGAAAGCGTGCGGACGATCCTTATGGGTATACAGCCACGTTTGCCGCGTCCAAATCAAGTTCGGAATGGAGTGGACCACTTGGAAAGCTCAGTCTGCAAATCACCTGTTATGAGCCCCATGCCTCGGCAATTCGAAACGAGAGAATTATGCAGGGAACATGGGTGTTCTTACGAAATTTGCAGGTAAAGTACGGTCAGAGTATGGCCAATTTGGAGGGATTTCTCCGAGAAGATCGAGGCGCTGGGAGAGTCAAAATCAACATTTCGAAAGAAGAGTCGCTCGATGGGGAACACACCCGAGTCGAGGTCAAGAATGCGCTCCGAAGGAAACAACAGTACGAAAAGACGAAAAAGACGCAAATAAAAGAGCTTACCGAGGCAGCCGCTGCTGGTGCCAAGCGCAGGGCAGAACTTTGTCTGGATGGTGAGCAGCCGGCTTCCAAAAAGACTGCAAGGGAACGCCGATCCCAGAAACGGGCTCAAAAGGCGCAACAGCACAAAGCACAAAGGGGGAAAAATGTCGACGTGGATTCCGACAATAATGACGTGCCTAGCGACGTGCCTAAGCACTTGAACACGCACGGTGAGTGATGGAAAGAGCAAAATCAGATAATTTGGCAACCAACGTCTTGCTGACATCACAATCAAGTGAAGTGCGAAAATGGGAGCATACCTCCAACACTGATAGCAGACGTGTTGGCGCCCGTGCAACATGAAGTCATTGGAAACGGCGGCGAAATCACACACTTATCCCTCCCGTTTATTAATGCCAACTATCGCACGTTTGTACGCGTGATTGACTTCATGCCCACCAAGCTGGAAGACTTTGCACGCCCAAAAAAGGTGCCGTCAGAATACGCCGCTCTTTCAGATCACGAAGAATCGGATTCGGACTCGGACGTAGCATCGGGTTCGGGCACAGAGTCAGACGACACATCCACTGCCATCAAGCAATGGGAGTGGCGCTTCTGCCTGCGTCTACAAGAGGCCAACACGCCCGGAGATGCGAATCCTAAAAAATCCCTGTGGGCAGTGGTAGACAATCTGTCTGCGCAGATGTTGCTCAACCTGGACGCAACCGATTTGCGCCATGATGATGCAACCCTCGGTCGGCTACGGCAAAGGATGTTCATTCTGTGGGGTGACTTGGAAGAACATAAAGCCCAGGCCCAGAACCGAACTTTGCAAACAAAACCGTATACAAAGGTCGGACCTCCTGCCGACTCGGATGACGAGGCGGAAGACGCGGTCGAACAGGGGTCAGTAGTGCACGCGGTCTCGAACCGCCCCTTTGGATGTTGCATCCGACAGTACGGCGTAAGACAAGACGCGCGGCGCGTCGAAGAAGACAGCGGAGGACCAGCACCCTGGCAGCGAATGTTTGGCTTGTTTGGGACAAGAATATCGGGCGTCTAACGACACAGCCTAGATATAAGAAAGATTTCTGACAAGCACATGAATTGATATCCATATTCCCTCTCGACCTGTTCATTATCAAGCTAGGTTGTAGAGACGCACATATGTACAATAAATACAATAAAGACTTTTGGACAAGTACAAACGTTCAAGTCTCATTACGATCAAATGACAGAACCGTGCCAGGAAGTTAGGAACCAACGTCAGGAATACAGACTTTGCGCATGTGATCTAGTGAAGAAAGCCTCAGAGTGCCAGATTACTTGGACCTCCCCGCACTTCGCCGCCCTGAATTCCACCAAACGATAGATCATAGCACAGACATTCCCCATAACAGCAACTCGTGAATGCGCAGCATTAACTACATAGATGTTCTTGCTTCGACTAGCACAGCGGTACTCTGTACAACTAGACATAGAGGGCTATTCTCCCCATTCCTCCTCAGAAAGATAAGCAGTAGTAAGTGCCCATACGCAAATATGTAGAACAAGATAAATAGTAAGAAAAAAAACCGAAGGATAAAAAAAAACAATTGTGCCAAGACGACTAAAAACACAAAACAGTACAAAATGTGAGAGAAACTGGCTTCATAATAACCCAACTTAGTCTTTCTCTGCCCGCATCCGCATCCTGTTTGTTACATTCCATCTCATGCTCTGCCATGCCCCTCCATCCCCTCCTTTGCATATAAGTATGAGTGATCGCGGAATAGCTTGGATAGCCACGCTCACCCCTCCTTCTCCATGCACACACCATACCCAGATCCAATCCTAGCTAGATCGTTCGTCACTCCTAGTCCCCGAGGCCATCGTCACCATCGTCATCATCATCAACGCCCTCTTCATCGCCCCCAACATCACGCATCACCTCATCTTCATCCTCCGCATCATCTATAATCGGATCCTCGTCCAGTAATTCCCTCCTGCGCAGATCCTCCGCGGTACCTTCCTCTGGTTCCGCATCTCCAAGACCGTGCTCGTCATCGTCGTCATCGTCAATGATGGGATCATTACTAGGAGCGCGCTTATTATTGCTGTGGGCGCCGATTTTGGATTTGAACGCAGCAGCAGCAGCGGGAGCGGGCTTCTTTTGCCGCCTTGCGAGCTTCTCATCGTCTAGGTAGGCAAGGACTTCTTTGAAGTTGTGGCCCAGTTTTGTCTCATTGCGGAGGAGGCGGCGACGGAGTTTCGTAGCCATAGAGCCGCGGTTGTCGATGAGGTGGGCTGTTATGGTGAGGACGTATTTGGCTGTGAGTTCACAAAAGGCGCGCTCGGCTTTGAGTTCGGCGGCGTGGCGGCTCTCTGGAGAGTCTTCGTTGTCTTGTTCATCATCGTCGTCATCATCTTGGTCATCTTCGTCGTCGTCATCAAGATCCTCATCATCTAGGGGGTCTTCGTCCTCGGCTGGCTCGTTGAGGGTCTTGTCTTTCTTGATCTTTTTGGCGTATTGCCGTTCGGCGCTGTCAAAGATGGACATAAGTTCGTGGACGAGACCTGGCTCGATGTCTTGGAGGAGGACCTTGAGCTTTTCGGCTCGATCGGCCGCGGCGTCAGATGCGGGCATAAAGTTCTCGATGGGGGAGCGGAGAGTGGCAAAGGTGAGGTGCAGATCGCAGAGGCTCCCGGTAGAGAAGAGGCGGAGCTCATCGATGGCGGCGCGGGAGGAAAACGTTTCAATCAGGTGTCGGCGGTAGGACTGCCGTAACAGAGACAGCTCGTCGAGATCAGCGTCCGAGAGAGACGTTCCGGATGCGAGCAGCCTGGCGAGCGCTCGCGTCTTCCACATGAAATAGAATTGTGAGGCTTTGATGGCAAACGTAACGACCTCATCTTCAAGTTCGTCAATCTCATCGTCCTGAGGCTCGTATTTGCCTCGGTGAACAATGAGACTGAGGAGTTGGATGGCGGAGGAACCGGAGTCGATCGACTTGGGCTTGGCCTCCATGGCGTCAACGCAATCATAGACACTCGCCAGCTTGCTAAGCTTCATCAAAACTGTGGACAGCTCACGCAGCGGTGCTTCCGTCATGTTGCCTCGGACGGACAGCTCACAAGACTGTTCAAAGTTGTGGAGAGCATTGATGGCATTCTCCCACAACAGGGACAGCTTGCTATCGGTCAGCTCTTCCACCTCGTCGTGCTGGCGAACGTGAAGAAAGGCTGCAGTTGCTTCAGACAAGACTCTCTTATCGTCATGTCTGTTGAATTGAGTGCTAATCTCGTCCAAAAGCCGATCAAACTTGCCAAGATCCTGACGCAACTGTTGCAGAGTGTTGAGGTTTAGGAACCGCACCAAGCGGAGGACAATGGCCGCCGTTTCTGGTTCCGCGCCAAACTTGTTCAGTAGCTTCGGTATCGCTGTGATTAATTCGACAGCCAATTCCTCTTGAGCCTCGGCTGCGTCCGATCTACCAGGTCGCCTTTTTCCCCTGTCGTGGTGATGGTCGCTTGCCAAGGTCAGACTCGACTTGACAGCAGAGCCAAGGACGTCCAGAAGGATGGCTTCTTCCTGGGGAGAGGGAGCAACGGCCATTTTAAAGGCTACTTCCGGCGAGCTTGCCTTGGCGGTCTTAGACCTAGATCTGGACTTGGAGCTCGTTGTGTGGTCGTATAGTAGATATCCGGCAATCATCCCCCAGGTGCTCACTTCGGGCACTTTTTCGTAAAGCGCTTGGGCAGCTAGAGAGATTCTCGAGTCCGGACTGGCACCATCCAGCAGTTCTACCGCAGCAGAATCTATGCCGATGTCACCGTCGCTTTGCCGAGCTTCTTCAATCTGCGCATCGTAGCTAGCCAGGGTCTCCGCAAGGCACTTGATATTCACCCACTCCTTTCGAGGGCTATCGTAGTCGTCTTCTTCAACCTCGTCTAGCTCATCCAAAACTTCCTGGCCACCAATCTGCTCTTTCTTGCCCTCGAGAACGTCCGCAACGCACGCGACAAAGAAGTTGACGACGGCTTTGCGAATGCGTAGCTCGCTGTCGAATATCAACTTGCCAATGGCATCGATTTCACTGGGATCAAGCATAGCGGCAGATCTCAGAATGTCGATGACGGATATTGCCGTCACGCGTACTGATACCTCCAAGTCTAGCGTTGCTATTTCGATCAGGCGGGGACGGAATCTGTCAATGAAGTGGCCGAGTTGTTGCGCATCGCGTCGAAACACCTTGAGCAGCTGCTTCAATACCTCTTGGCGAGTTTGCGCATTGGTGTCAGAAAGCATCCAACCCAGGTATCGAAGATAACCCGGCTCCATAAATACGGTAGGCAGGCTCAGTATCCATGAGCCAAGTGCGTCAACGCACTCCGTCCGTATCTTGGGGTCTATATCGCGATATCGGTGAACAAAGACGGTATCAAAGAAGGACTGAATTCCCTCGCTACAGGTCTTTCGACAATCGTTCGCCTCAGTCAAACTGCGCTGCGCCTCGGTGGTCTTCGCCTTATTCTTGCTCCTCTTGGCAGCTTGCAGCTGCTGCTCGATGTTGGCTATTCTTCGATCGAGGATGCTCGCGACTCCAACTAGGGCAGTCTGAACAGCCAGTGAAATCGTAGTTGCTGTATGGCGGAATGGCCTGAGTGACGACGACGACATACTTGCTAGCCAAGCGTGAAGGGTGTCCATCAACTCAGGTACGGTGTATAGCGTGTCTGTCTCGTGAAGAAGCTCAACTAGAGACTGGTAAAAGCCGATCAGATTGTCTCGGAACGATCTGTTGCCTTTGGCTCTTGATACCAGTGGGTAGTCTATGATTTGTTGCTGTTGTACATCGTTAGCTGTAGCCACGGTTATCGGTGACAGGCCTTCCCCCTTGCCCGTCCGGCAATAGACGTGAGTGAAGAGTGCAGGGATCGAAAGAAGTGAGTACGAACCTCTTGATAGACATTTTGCAAGTCAACTAGTCGGTTGGGAATATTTTCTGGGTCGCGAATATCATCAATTGTGACCTCCAGATCGCAGCCAGCAGACTGAATGATGGAGTTGACAAGATCGGCCAATGCTGCAGCGTCATCGTCCTTGTATTTTGCCAACCAATGTTGCGAGATGCTGTCTGAAGAGTCTCCAGATCCGAAAATATTTGCTGCAACAAAAGCATAAAACAGAAGACAGTCAGTGTTGTTCGAAGCGTCAACGACGACCACAGGGATGGGGGGGATGACACCCGCGTACCAAAAAGTCCAGTGCCTTTCTCTCCCGCGTCGATTCGCACAGTCTTTTTGGGACGACTTGGAATTCGAGCGATCTGATGAGGCCCTGGTGGTTGAGCACCGTTGATCTTGGGCTTCTTGCTCGATGGCTTCCTCACGCGAGCTCTGGCTGTGCGCGACCTCGGGGCGGGATGATCCCCGTCGCTTTGTGCGTCGTCGTCGTTGTCCTCCTCATCGCTCGTTTTGTCATCGAGACCATTCTCGTCACTGTCGACATCCTGGCCGTCATGCTCGTCCCTCTTGCGCTTCGGCGCACCAGTGGCCGCAGGCTCAGGCGCGTACTTGACCGGGGCCTTTACGACGCGTCCTGAGCGTCGTCGCGTCGTCGCATCTGGTTCTGGAGTAGTATTGGTGCTGGCATCCGAGTCCATGATGAGAAAATACCGCAGTTGCGTGCTATACTCAGGCAGTGCTCATCTGCAAGAAACTCGAGGGTGTAAGCTGGCAGTTCCGGGCCGAGGATCGCGACTGATGTTTCTTGGCGATTTCAATAAGTGAATCAAGTCCGCGGAGGCGCGTTTCAATGTTGCTCTTGCATGACTGGCTCAGTGGCTGTAACTACAAGCGGCTGGTGGGTCTGGTGTGAATCGGCACAACCTCGGCACTTTTATGCGAATCGCTGAATCCTCTCCTGGAATCCTGGATAAGTTGTTCTCGTTGTGGCAGACGTGGCTTCTTCAGCGTTTGCGGTGGCCGATGGAGGTGTGATGTGAAGAATTGCATCGACTCTGAGCTGAGGCAATCGAAAGAGCGCGAAAGAGCGCGGATATCTCGATTCCCTCCACTCGTATGCAGAAGGTAAGGATGTCTGCGATGCTATGGCTCTCGGGCTTGATCAAGGTCATCAAGTACAACGTAGGTCAGTCTAATATGTTGACACGTTTGCACATTCGAGGTCTTTGCATTTGATCTTCTACCTCTGTTGCTCTCGAAAATATTGAGCAGCTCGTATTTTATAGACATCTCTTGGGAGAAGTTTTTGGGATACGGAGTAATTACGACAAAGTTGGCCCCAGGTATCATTCGAGCCGATGTCGAGTCGATCGTCTCTGACCTCTTTTACACAGCAAGCTGTTTTGACGACGGAGCGCCGGGAGCGGACCATTACACTCCATGCACAGATTGATCCAAACCATCACGACGCCTACCTACCACGGCTATTGCGGCAAAATCCTCGCCTTTTCGCGGTGCGGCTGCGCTCAGCATCATTGGTGACTCGTGAAGCCGGTCAGCGTCTCGTACGACGATGATTGGCGCATTTACCGCTGCCCCTTCTTGCCATCCGCGCTTTCGCAAATGCTCAGCAGCGTCGGAAGTATTTCTCACACAATACCTAAGTGGCTCGAGGTCCGGTAATTGATAATTAGTGGACGGGTTGGTCAACCAAGGTCGGAAAAGGGGAGATTTCCGAACGTTTCAGATTTCCGCGAAACGCTGGCGGCATTTCCCGCAAATCGTCGGTCTGGACCTTTGCGTCCACGAGGACTTCGAGTAGAGCTCAAATACGCCCACTGATGGGTCCATGGGAAGCCACAGCCGGACAATGGCTTGATTGATGCAGAAGCTCTGCGGAAAAGATATTACTAGTTTTAGGAGAATCACAAAGTGATCCCTAGCCGACACCCTCTCAAAGGCGTGACTTCTCGGAAGGTATGCAAGGGAATGTTTGGCCAGGCAACGCCAGACGTTTTTACCAGGTAGGCATCAATATCCGCGGGTCTCTTATGAGGGTATCGGCCTTTGACGAGCTCGGCAGCATCACAACCCGGGAAACCGATATTAACAAAGATTTTGCTTTCCATCAACGTTATTCTTGGCTTGCTTTGGATGAGCGAAGAGGAGTTGGGCTTGCTTTCATGATTAAGGGAACTGACGACAAACGATTATGGAGATTCATGGGAATGGAAGAGTCATATCGATGACTCCTTTCTTTCCACTCCACACACAATCTCTTTCTTCTCTTGTGTTAACGAGACTGCCAAGAGTCATTGGCGTCTAATAGTCTGGATGATCTTCGAGATCAGCCTCCGGTAGCTCGTTGCGCAACATATCGTGCAATCCGCACGCGAAATTACCCCTTGAGCGATGAATATGATACACTTCGGGCGCCGATTCCGTTGCATCTCTATATCATCTGCCATCAGTTCCCTGCATTGTGATATCAACGCCAAGCTCCTCTTCGCTCATCCAGAGAAAGTCGAGAATAAGTTGGTTGGGCAGCAACATCTTTGTTGATATAGATTTACTGAGATGCGATGCCGCCGAACCTGTCGAGAAACCACATGCGGCCTGAACACGTTGTTCACACTCCTCGCATGTGATTCGATACAGGATATATTCTCAAGATAGGGTCAGTACAGCAATATCTAGATTTCCGGATCCGAACAAAAGGGTAGTCATCCAAGCCTTTACCACTCGATTGTGCTGTGAGCGTACAGCGTGTTCAGATAAGCGATGAAAGCGATGGCGGCCCCATTGCGACTCTCCCCGTATTTTCGAAATGATGAGCGAGCCTCTTCTGGATGGGGTCCGCGAGGCTATTATTCAAGAAACTCCCTTTTTTGACGCTAGACTGCAGCAAATACTCTAGGCCAGGCCATCACAGATATCATTTTTTTGGATGTCGAACATCAGATTGGGCAGGGTACGGCTGGCTGTGATGGATGCGTGGGGGTCACCGAAAGTTGCTTCCAACTGAGCCAGCATCTCTTGAGTGCTGACAAAGGAGTTTCTTTTCGACGTTTAGTACCTCGACATCATGTCGCGAGGGTCGCTCCTCACGCGGTTGAAGATGAAGGTCATGCGGGACCGCTCGTCACGGAAGCAGTCCTGGTTGTTGCGGACATGACTGATCATGGCGACAATCCATCCCTCGAAGTATTCGCGGCTTCGACTACATCTGGACATGCATCTGCAAGTTCAGCAGACCAACCATTGTCACGGAAGCCCTCGTCACCCACAGACCTAACTAAGGAGGCTGCGATGGACGGGCCCAGAGTGGTTGCTGCACTCCAGTGTAAACAATAGATTTGCTACACTTGAGGGGAGAAGAGAGAGGAGAGTTCCCGTCTGTCAACTTCTGATTAATATAAAAATACATAGGTTCCTGCGGCGCAGTTTCTGCGACAGCCAGCTGTCAGCCTGTCACCTCCATATGGATATAGCCAGCTCAGTCCCAAACACCGCCAAGGTATTGTTCGTTCCTCAAATTGCTAGGCTATGCTAGCGCCAAATGAGCTACACTTTACCTTGGAGGCACCATGGTTATACATAGTGGTCCGTTGACGACCAGTTTTCCAAATCTTCATTTCCCAATCGGGGCCAATAGTCATACTCCTTGTCTCCTATCGTTTCTCGCCTCTGTCCTTCATCTCGAATAAGACTTATCTATATAAGGCGTTTTGGAAACAGCGGCGTATCCGCCATCTCTCAAATTGAAACGACGTCCGAGACTGAAGCGCGTGAACCTGCAATGTGCATCTTAAGACTTATCCTATTCAGCCACTTACATTCCTTGTCGTAAAGTCCACAGGCAATCCAGGTAAACACTTTCCATCGCCACAATGCAAACTAGTCCAACCCGTGGTGAAAAAGTTATGCATGCCGACATACTCGAAGAACTCGGGGTAAAATCCAGCTAAATCCCAATCAATGACATGTAGTTGCCCTTCAGGATCAAGTATGATATTGCGGGGTGCCAAGTCATGATGTGTAAAGACAAATGGACGACTGTCTGTAAAAATTGGTCTGCGACAAATTGCGTGCTCGGCTGGTGTCTTCTTGATTTCTCGGCCAAGCCCAGCAAAGTTGGCCCAGAAATTCAGAAAAGCATTCATGAATCATGTGATGACCGTTTGCTCCGAGCGGCAAATTGAATCTATCGTCGAGGAAGTATGATGTGCATTCGCCTTTCCGGGGCGATCCAGATGATTTTGACATAGGTAGCTGGTCTTAAGCGGAGGACGATGCGACGCATTTGGAAGGCCAATCGAAGGCTTGCTATCCAACCAAGCTCGTGCCACGCTATGTCAAGTGTCGGTCCAGGAACTCGATCCATGATGCAGCAGAAGCCATCGTCATCCTTAACAACTCGTTGAATGTGTGGGTCATAAATGCCAAGCTCTGAGGCTCTCAGAGTTGTAGGTTTTGGGTCAATACGTTGATCTCGTACATTGAGATAGAAGGCGTTTTCGAATCTGGGAGTGCCGGTCAAATCAAAATGTCGGCCGATGCATCGTACTACTACGTCGATCATTCGGGACGTTAGATTCGCTGCGCGGACGTGCTGTACCCAAAGACACAGCACTCGGTCAAGCCGGGCCAACTAGTTTCCATTGGTGTCGCAGCTATCGTGAATTTAACCCAAGGTTTGTCGAGAGGGCGGCCTGTAGGACTCGACATGGTCGGACTCTCAGGATCTCCAGAAAGTATCATCATCTGCTCTGCTTCGATGAAGTCGGAACAGCGCTCTGTTGATCTGTGTTGGATGAAAGTCTAGCCTTTCCTGTCATGATCATTGATGACTGCACAGTGCTTCCATCTCGTTAGCAATTAAGGGCGCAGTTGTTCTCACCCGCCTGCAAAGCAAGTAAAAGGCCCGACACCCAACTTGTGTCAATCAGTCTCAAGCGACAACATTGCACGCGCATAGGCGTTCAATCTGTACATTGTACCTATAGATTCTATTCGGAGACGTGCTGGATAGTGTCCTTGTCGTCATGGATGATGGGTGTCCTTGTCATCATGGATATAGTGGCCCGTTGACGACCAAATTTCCAGCTCTTAACAGTGAACACCTCTAGTCTCCTTTCCTTTCTTTTATTGCGTCTTTCGGTGCGACGGTTTCCATTAGCTCGAATGAGGCCTTTCGGAAATAGCAGCATATCCGCCGGCTCTCAAGTTGAATCGACGTCCTAGAGTGAAGCGCGTGAACCTGCATCTTATGCTGTGCAGCCATTTAAATTCTTTGTCGTAGAGCCCACAAGCAATCCAGGCAAATAGTTTCCATCGCCACAATGCGAGTTTAGTCCAACCTCTAGTTAGAAAATTATGCATACCGGCATATTCGAAGAACTCGGGGTAGAACCCAGCTAAATCCCAATCAATGATCTGTAGTTGCCCTTCAGGGTCGAGTATGATGTTGCGGGGTGCCAAGTCATGATGTGTAAAGACAAATGGACGACTGCTTGTAAATACTGGTCTGGGGCAGACCGCGTGTTCTGCTGGTGTCTTCTTGACTTCTTGGCCGAACCCGTCAAAGTTGATCCAGAAATTCAGAAAGGCATTGACATGATGACAGTTTGCTCTGAGCGGCAGACCATAATGATCATCGAGGAAACAGGATGTACATTCGCCTGCCGGGATTGTTCCGGACGAAGTAGATACAACTGATCTCAAGCGATGGACAATGCGACGTAGTTGGAAGGCCAATCGCAGGCTTTCTATCCAACCAAGCTCGTGCCACGCTTTCTCAAGTGTTGTTCCAGGAATACGATCCATGATGTAGTAGAAGCCAACACCGCGGACAATTCGATGGACGCGTGGAACACGAATGCCAAGCTGAGATGCGAACTTCATAGCACTCACAGCATCTTCTATGTCCTCCTTCCTTGCATATCCCTTGACGAAATAGCTATTAGATATTGGTATAGCCCTCCCATCATCAATTGTCCAGGGCAGAGATTTGAGGTGATTGATGAGATCTGAATCTGTGTAGCTCAAGAGTTTCGCGTCGTCAAATGTAGGCTCCATGTTGAAGATGTTGTAGGAAAGAAGAAATGAACGTCGACCAAAATCTTATCACGAAATATCATTTTCGGACGGAAAACGCACCGAGAATTCTCTGACAGCTAGCAGCTGCACAGCCACTGAGCGCTTCGCAGGCTCGCTCTGTTCCCCAACTCACTTTTTCAGATGTCTTGATGTGTGTTCTTCGTTACATAAGGCCCCCGTGTCAGACAGACATTGGTGCAGGGAATCAGGGATGGTTGATCAACGATGACAGCTGCATGAGTTAAAGACAAGGCGGAGGCACCAACGTGGATGTGCCTACCTTCGATGACACTGGACAATGAAATCTTGCTCTAGCCTTTTCATGAAGTCGCAAGGCCGTAATTTGACGATATTCGGCGTCAATTGAACAAGACGAATACTTGGAGATGGCGGCTCGAACAGCTCCATTCGAAGCATCTCAGATCTATATCATACGACTCGAAAATGGGATGCACATGACGAAGTTTCAGCTGGCAACAGTTGGTGACGACCTTGGGTTCTGTTGGGGAAATGACCGAGACCGACCCACGTACGCTTCGACAGGCCTTATATCTTATGCCCTTGATCAGCATATTGATCAATATCTACATAGCCAGACTCTTCATCGACTTGTAGGCTTATTCGACACCAGCACGAGATGCTGGACCTCCAAAATTTGGTGACGAAGACCGATCTCGCAGAAGAACTGACTCAACTACCCAGCTCACCGCTAGCCGACGAACGAAAAGCGCTGCAGCACCGGCGTATGTTGGCAACTCCGTTCATGTATATACGTGCGAGGTTGCCAATCCGTGACGCAAGGAATTTTCGGATCGAAGTTATCAGCGTCCAAAGGCGTCAACGCGGACATGGTTGATCGTAGACCGAAACATACAGCAACTCGAGTAACTCGTTCTCGGCAATCTCGCAGCTATCGTGAAACTTACGCAACATTGTTCAAGTGGGGTGAGTCGGACTCGCATGATCTCCGAAGAGCATGCTCGTTTGCTCTGCTTCACTGCTTCGAAGTTAGTTTTGTCGCCATTTTGGCATAGTGACCCGTTGACGGCCAGATTTCCAGTTCCCAACACCCCTAGCTAGTCTCCTTCCATTTCTTGAGAATTGCATCTGTCTATCAGTCCGAACAACGCTTTCATATGTAAGGCCTTTTGTAAATAGCAGCATATCCGCCGGCTCCCAAATTGAATCGACGTCCTGAACTGAATCTTCAATCGCGAAATCCTGCCTCTGATTATGCCCAGCCATTTCGTTTCTTTGTCGTAGAGCCCACAAGCAATCCAGGTGAATAGTTTCCATCGCCACAGTGCAAGCCTAGTCCAGCCCGTGGTGAAAAAGTTATGCATGCCGGCATATTCGAAGAACTCGGGGTAGAACCCAGCTAAATCCCAATCAGTAATCTGCAGTTGCCCTCCAGGGTCGAGCATGATGTTGCGGGTGCCAGGTCATGATGTGTCAAGACAAATGGACGACTGCTTGCGAACACTGGTCTGGGACAAACTGCGTGTTCAGCTGGTGTCTTCTTGACTTCTGGGCCAAACCCAGTAAAATTGGCCCAGAAGTTCAGAAAAGAATTGACATGATGACAATTGGCTCTGAGCGGCAAGTTATATCTATCTTCGAGGAAGTATGATGTGCATTCACCTATTGGAAGTGTTCCGGCTGACGTTGATACGACTGATCTTAAGCGGTGGACGATGCGACGCATTTGGAAGGCTAATCGAAGGCTTGCAATCCAACCGAGCTCGTGCCACGCTATGTCTAGTGTAGTTCCAGGAATACGATCCATGATGCAGTAGAAGTCATCGCCATGGACAATCCGATGAACGTGCGGAACCCGGATGCCAAGCTGAGAAGCTAACTTCATAGCACTCAAGCATCTTCCATCTGCTCCCATCTTGCATATCCCTTTGCGAAATAGTTATTGGATATTGGTAAAGCCCTCCCATCATCCTGTGTCCGGGGATAGAACTGATGTGATTGATGAGATCTGAGTCTGTGCAGCTCAAGAGTTTCGCGTCGTTGAAATTCGACCCCATTTTGAGTTGAATGATGTAGGAACGAAAATAGATCGAACTTAGGTATTAGTACCTATGTACGAGGGGAGTGGCACTGCCAAAAACCATAATATCCACCTAATCCTAGCCTTAACACCTAATCCTAACCACTAACCCTAACACTAACCACTAACCCTAACCGAAGCTGGCTAGATAGTGGGGGTACTTCCCGATCGGTAGTGCCACTCTGTCGGGAACCTCATGTACGAGGTATGTAGGTAGGTACCTAACCTTATGTACCTCTGCTCCACCTTTTGAATCTTCCCCGCAAATCTAGCCGCCGACCGGCCACCAGATCTTCGTTGGTCCATCGCAAGCAGTTTTTCTTCATCCAACAACGAGATTTTCGCCCATGCAGACTGTCAAAGTAGACAATGTTTTCCTACAGAGATGGACTTTTCGGCATCACAATGGCTTTCCGAAGATAATTCAATCTTGAGGCCATCATGATGAAGGCTGAAGCTGAAGCTTACTGCTGAACTAGAGTTTATCTACGACACATTCTCTAGGCCAGTCCTTCACAATTGTTTGTCTTCACCTTCATTTCCCCCCCTCTTCCTTCACCCTTCCTTCATTATCATGTCGGCCATCGACTCCCTCGACGAGCAATCGAGGGCTCAGCTCGAGGCCTTTATCCGAAGGTCGTTGGGTGCGCTGCAGCCTGCAGGACCGTCTGCAGCAGAGTGAGGAGCGGTTCACCCAGAGCGATTTTCCAACAGCAAGCCACCCAATTGGCCGAGCTCAACACGCCAATATGGCATAGAGCGCTATGCCTGCCGTCACGTACATTGGACATGCTCAACAACCCAACAGACTTCAGATCAACGGTTGTGAAACTGTACCTGGGAGACCCGGACTCCGATGAAGTTCCTCAACAGGATGCCACACCAACGGACAACGAGGAAGAAGAAAAGTTAAACATTTCGACACCCCCACCTCAGAGACGTACGCGTGACAGACCGAGAAAGAATCCAGTCCCGATAGCAAACATGCAGGACTGGTACGAAGGGCCAGAGATCTTCCTTTCAGCAAAGGAGGAGTTCGACTTCCAGCTTGCCCTCGAGCTCAGAATACAGGGCATCATTACCACACCTGGCGAAGCATTTGAGGCCTCCGACATGGCTGAAATCGAATTTCTGCTTGCACGAGAGTCGGGACGTATTCGGTTTTATGGCATACAACCCTGAAGCGCGCACAAGATCGTCCGACTATTCCATTCCCGAATAGTTCTTGAGGTCAAAGGCAAAGGCACGGCCGACCCATATAAGAAGTCACGGCTGGTAATCCAAGGATTCAGCGACGAGGAAGCTGAATCCATCCTTACCCAGTCCCTTGGCTGTAGCACTCGCCCCGACGCGGTCCCGTATTTGTCAGCACGACAAATATGGTTCTGGATACGAGACATAACACAAGCGTAAATTGCGAAAATATTTCTGCTGTTTCATCCCATTATCAATGTTCAGTCAATCAGATTCGAGCATTAAGATCTCAACTGAGACTGTTGGGGTCTTGGAAGTTGGCAGGTACAAGATCTTGCTCATCCTAAACCTTATCCTAAAGTCCTTCAGGCTTCACGAATCATCGCAACTTTTGTTTCCCAATCACCGAGTAGTCCTCTCGTCTATCTTCGAATGGTCTGACACGCACGCCTCGGCCTCTCAGCTTCAAGCTTATCTTTCTATTCCCACTAGCTCCCAGCAGTCCCAGTCCTACATCTCAGCGTTCGACGAATCGCGGCATGGCACCGACACTGGCATGACCGACGCTATTTTCTCGGACATTGGAAGCTCTAAGGTGCTGAAGGGCCCGTCCAGAAATCCAGCATTCAATAACTTCGACAAAGTGCAAGCTGGCCTGATGTGCAAAGCTTGTGAGATTGTGCTGAGGAACAAAGATCTGGAGTGAATTTTGAAGCACCTTAGCAAATGTACAAGGTTGCAATCTGAAGACAAGCCAACTGCTCTAGTGGCTTACGTAGAACGAACGCTATGGGAAGAGCCCAGCAGCTCCAGTCAAGCGTCCGTCCTCCTCAAGGGTCTCATCTGTAGGACACCAGAGCGTTTCCTCCCCCAACGCAGCGTTGAGAAACACCACTCTGCACAAATGGGTGGGCACTTTAGGAGACCTCGAAAAAGAGCTCATTGATAAGGAACTCGCCATGACGTTCTATTTTCACACTTTACCATTCAGCCTCAGCGGATCTCCTGCTTCGGTAGCCTGCTGAAAAGATAACGACCTGGATACGTTTTCTACAACCAGGCATGACCTGGCGAACAAATTGCTCGATAGCACACATGCAGAAGTTGCGCAGGATATGAAGACAATTCTGGCCAGGAAGGACAATAATCGCCTCACCTTGGTGACTGATGGATGGACAAGTATACGTGGAGAGAGGATCACAAACTACATGCTCGTGACACCAGCCGGGTAGAGCATTTTTCATGCGTCAGACTCGAGCGATACAGAACGCCACACGAGTGATTATCTCGCAGCGGGGTTACTCAAAGTAATTGAGGAGGTCGATGCGAAAAAAATCAATGCTACTTGTACTGACACCGCCGCCAACATGAAGAAGGCTGTGGCCATTGTTTTGCGAACTCATCCACACATCCACGCCATCGGTTGCAATTCTCATCAGCTTAACTTACTGATAAAAGACATACTCGAGCTTCCGTCTTTTAAGGAAACTCTGGTTCAGGCCTTGGAGGTCTCGAAGTGGTTTCGGGAGCATCAGGTTCCGTGTGCAGAACTGAAGACCGTGCAGAAGACGATTTACAAGAAGACAATCGCTTTGTGTCTTGCGGGGAAGCTATACACAGCGTACGGTAGACTCCACAACGTGGTCAACGGTTGGGACGGGAGTTTGAAGTCTGCTATACTTGACAAGATAAACTTACGCTGGCACTCGAGTATGTCTTTTTCAGTAAGTTCAGCTGATGTGAGTTGCAACCAATGGCGTGAATGTGTGGATGAGTTCGCAAAACAATGGTCACAGACTCACAGCCTTCTTCATGTTGGCGGCGGTGTCAGTAGTAAGTACAAATAGCATTGATTGTTTTCGCACCGACCTCCTTAATCCCGCATCCACGACATGAAGGACTGGCTTGTCGTCCACTTGTAGGATGTCGACGTAGATTTTGTAATTGAAATCCACGTCGTCCTTGAAAGTTCAGTGTGAACATGAAGCGCCCTGGCTTCATGCCGTTCATTTGACGGTGGTGACAATGTCTGGAGATTTTCTCTAAGGCTTTCGCCTGCTCTGTCGAGCATACGACAGAGGGGACATTTAGATATATATACGCGGAAGTGTATAGAGGTGAACCTGGATGTATTGCTAGTACCTTGCTATACAGAGCGACAGTGCCCGTCGCTCGACGGTCGTTGGTGACTCGCTCTGTGTTGCCACTTCTCTCTTCTGCGTTGGCTCACGACGGCCGTCGGCAGATGCATCTTGCATGTTTGAGCCATGAGCCTTGGGGATCGAAGTCTTGTTCGTAACGTTTGAAGACTCGGGAGCGATACCGCAGAGCAACGGCACCCGGCGGCACAGAAGTGAGAAGCAGCATGGTCGACATTCTCAGGCCTCGGAGCTCGGAAACTTACAGAGTACACGTGAATCAAAAGTCCAAGAAAATCACATTTAATCTCCCACATACTGACGTCTTCCAAGTTCCTCCATTGGACCATATTGCAACACCATTTCATTGTCAGTCGAATGTGAGGTGCATTTGACAGTGCTAAGCGTGTGGTCTCGATAAATGGCCGCTACCGCCCCAATGGGCTGCCAGCTGGCCACGGCTGAAAATGAATGAGGAGTGAGTGAGAAATGAGTGAGAAGTGGTGAGAGAGGGATGAGAAATGTGAGAAACGAACGAGAGATGGCGAAGTCCAATATAAAAAGGCTAGCGAACGGCGAGCGGCCCCTTTGTCAATGTCTTACTTCGAATATTTATTCCTCCTTCAATCTCAATGATTCAATCTGAATCCTGGTGCATACCACTTTGTGTCTTTCGGTTCCCAACTCAAAAAGTGAGTTGTATTGATAATTGCAGCCATCAACATGCTTTACTGCTGCCATGTTGACAAGGTTACAGTCATGGATCAGAACTGGGTGCAAAAAAAGTTCAAGGAACATGATCTGCAGATGACAGTACACCGCGTTCATGTCTGTGTTTGCAGGGACGGGGCCAATGCTGATCCTGAAGACCAAGCTTTCCCGCCTCTCAACCACTGGGTCATCTTCTTAGAGATAGCACATGATCATTCCGTGCGCATGAACATGACCCCAGGTGGCGGTCCTGAGGGTTTGCAAGGCGAGCTTGAGATTTCGACCAAGAAATACATGTTCACCGATCAGACCATCCATCGACTGGTTTTCCCAACCCGGGGCCAACCAAAAGTCGAGGATATAGTGAAACTGATCAATGCGAATGGGCTTCAGAAGTACGATTTCTGCTCTGAATGGGAAGGGTGCAGGTTTTGGGTCTACACGTTCATTTCACATCTTGAGCGAGTAGGTGTTATCGAATCTGGGAGTGCCGCCCGAACGAATCAGTCAATTCCGTATTACTACTTGAACTCTTTGGAACGTATTCATCGTGGAGCCAGGAAGGGAACGTTTAGGTCTACGTGAGATTGTAGGGGGATAGATGTTCTAAGATGTATTACCATGTTCGCGCCGCGCGGACGAGGATTCTCCACTCAAGAGTCAAAGGCTCGCCGCGGCCCGCTCAAAACATGCAACATCGAGGACAACTCTTGAATACTCCGTGTGTATGTTGTTGAGGAAATCAGATGATACCACGGGCAGGCTCAGCGAGGGTGTATATTGCAATTTGCACCGGCATCCTGTACAAAACAGGGCCAATGGTGTTTAGGGACACAGGCTATGCAAAGTACATTGGAAAGAATTCGCGATTCGCGAACAGTGCAATTTTTCAAATGCTTGGAGACAATCACTAGCCAAGAACCCGCAATCGCATGAGCGATCGAAGCATATTGATGTCCGCTACCATTTTATTCGAGATCTAGTGGATCAGAAGCGTTGCAGCAATGTAGTATGATGCCAGATGTATCAGTGATCACGTACATCCCGACCGCAGATATGGTTGCTGACGGCATGACAATCACAAAGCCATTGAACCAGGATCAAGTTTGACGTTTTTCGAGAGCAGATGGGAGTCGAGAGAGGTGGTCATGTCAGAACAAGGAAGAAAGGGGATCAGAGGCTGAGCTCAAGGAGTTAGCCACGATACGGGATACCATGATCAATCTGCTCAATGTGTACATACCTATAGGCTATTTTCTGGAATGCGCATCGCCATCATTCAAGTCTCAAGATCCGTGTCACGCTATTTTTATGCATAAAGTACATTGGCAGTGTTGCTCGTCTCTAGTGTTCGCTTTGATCATATCTCCGCGGCTGTAGCGCGCGCGTGTGTTCTAACTTGTTGACTTGTACCTATTGTTCGTGGACAGTACCTACCTAGATAATTATTAAGGTCATCCCTGTTCAGGCACAGTGAAAGTTAAACGGTCACATCCTTATTAGGTACCTAGGTACCTGGTACAGTGGCCCCGCAAAAATAACACGAAACTCCCTCCACTTGATACATTTCAACAGGTGGTAAGCAAGTTACTGATGCAGTCAATTATTGAGATTTCATCATATTATAGATCTTGCTCAATGAAGTATTTTTTTGACAATTTTATGGCACGTTTTAAAAAATGTGGAAAAAACAGACGTGGCCAAAATGAGTCCGATATGGCTTTGGGCGTTATTTTTCCCGAGGGGCTGTACCTAAGGTATCTTAGGTACCTAATGTACTGGATTTAATTGTTACTCCTGGGCGTGTGTCAATCAAACCACTTGTGTGTGTACATAGAAAGCAAAGACATGGTCATCATGTCATGCAGCTTGTGACCAGCTGTGACACGCACGGAGAGGTACATTTTTTTATACCTACGTCTCACGGTCTGCGGGTTTACGTGCATCTCTCGCGGTGTTGACCGTGTTCAAGATGTTGTTTCTAAATTCTTGGTGTTCGCGTGCCTACGCATACGTATATTCTTTTTGCTCGTTTTACTGTCCAGTGTCTACAAAACATGAACGTTCCGTTCCTTCGACGAACAGAAGTCTGCAAGTCAATAATTAAACGCCTGCAGGCTGCACATAATACATTGAACTCACCTACCCATAATCCATCATGTATCTTGGCAATCTTGAGCGCCTGGGCGGGCTGGGCTTCAATGAACGATCTCGACCGATACGTACGCACTTGCTTGACGCCCTGCTGGCTGCCTGAGCAATAAATGGAAAAAGGCCGAGTTCACTGTCCAGTTCTATTGAAAAGCTTCCGAGCAGCTCTCTCTGTCTCCGGAGTCCGTCGAATACCTATTACTTTAGAGATTCATTCCTTCATTCATCATTCCTCCACTGATCTCACCCCTGGGCCCTGGCGTAAGTCACTTCACTGACAGTGTCCCTTTCCGTTGCTTACTTCATACTTAGAAGGTGAGTTGTATTGCATCAATGTATTCGTCATCATTATACTTGACATCAACGCTAATAAGGCCGGTTCAGTTGGAAATATGGATCAAAACTGGGAGAAAAGCAAGTTCACGAGAAATGATCTCTATAGCAAAGTCGACTACATTCATGTCTGTGCTCGCAAGAATGAGACAAATATCGGATACAATAATTCTCCGCCAGTAAATAGCTGGTTTGTCTTTTTGGAAATATCAGCACTTCACTCAGTTCGTTTGCTTATGTCGCAAGGTGGGGGCTCTAATAATCTACGAGGCCGACTGGAAATCGCGACGAAGGACTACGCATTCACTCACAACGCCATTCATCAGCTGTCCTTCCGTGCCATAGGCGGACCGATAGTGAAGGATATTGTGGACATGATCAAAGCCAAAGGGCTTCAAAAATACAATTTCACGCCTGATTGGGAAGGCTGTAGGTTTTGGGTATATATGCTCATCTGCCACCTGAAGCGGGAAGGCTTTATTGAATCTGGGAGTGTCGGTACAGCGGGGTTGGCGATTCCCTATTACTACATTTACCCCTCGGGACGACGTGTTCTGCGAAAAGCCAAAGAGGGCACGTTTCGGTCTCCTGCTACGTCTTTACTTACTGATTCTGAATGAATAGACTTGAGAGTGTACTGTTTTGCTCGTCCCTATAGTGTACTCATTACCGCACTGGCTCAGATGCAGCGCGCGCGAGGATTTGACGACTAACGACACTTGTACGACACCTGCACAGCCACTGTCCACACTTGCAAGCGGCACTGTGCACTCGTGACCACTAAACGCTCCATTCCCATCTCACCCTTTTTTGACACTCTTCGTCTCACAATGTCCCCTTGTTATTTAATTTTTTTGTGTTATTTCTATACTTTACACCTTAATATCCTCAGTCGTAGGGCTATCCCTGGGCAAGGTCCTTTTGGCTTAAGTGAGAATACAGTGCAACAATAGTTCAGATCTCAGTCCAACCTGAATTGGTCCTGATGATGTACATATCTTGCCCGCAGCCCTAGGCCTCAATAGACGACCACAAGCGACAATTCACTTGTCGCGCTGCCAGCTGGTATCCCGAAGAACGAAAGCAAGATGGCCGAATCCAATTCTATAAAAGGCTTTCGTATAGCTTTCTCTGCAACAGCTTCCTCTGCAAAACTTAAAAGCTTCCTGCGTTAGAAAGTTATTCTTCCTTTCACTTCAATCCTGGTGCACACAAAGCTAAATTCTCCATTCCTCTCGATTCTGCCATTTGGTGTATATCGCCGCGTCTCTTGCCATCACCAACATAGAAGGCAAGTTGTATTGCAGCCATCATATTACTTGATCACAATGTTAACAAGGATTCAGCGATGGGTGGCAATGGCAACTGGGATCCATTTTATTTCCGACATGAGGATATGAAGAGCATAGTCGAACAAATCCATGTCTATGCACACATTTACGAGACAAACTATGGCAACCAAGCCAATCACTGGGTTGTCTACCTGGAGATATCACCCATACACTCGGTGCGCCTAGACATGTCCCCAGGTCTTGGCGACGACGCTGTGCGAGGCCGACTTTCAATCTCGACCAAAAACTGCACCTACACCAACAATATCCTTCACCATTTTGCCTTCCAAACAAGAGGAGAACCCAAAGTTGAGGATTTTGTGAAATTGATCAACGCGAATGGGCTTCAAAGATACGACTTCACTCCTGAATTTGAAGGCTGTGCATTTTGGGTCTACATACTCATCTCATATCTTGAGCAGGCACATTTTGTCGCAGTTGGGAGTGCCGCTCGGACGAAGGAGTCCGTTTCCTATTTCTACATCTACCCCGTGGGACAACTAAGACAGGAAATGATACGGGGAATATTTCGGGCTCCTCCGTGAGGGCTTATGGGCTCAAGTTTTGCTGTGTTGAAGGTTTCGAATTTCCAAACAAGAGTCTCATTCTCAAGGCGAGCAGCTTTGCTCTTGAATACTTCATCTAATGTGCTTTACGTATTTACGTCATGCTTCTGACGCAGACGCATGAAACGACGTATGAATAATTTCGCTGCTGTCACGGCGAGCACATGTTTGTAGCAGTGTGCTCGGTTTACCAATCACTTCTCCGTCACCTGCCTATTGGTTTTCCCTCACCTGCCATAAGGGTGGGGTCACCATCTGGCACCATGGGGAAACTTGGGGAACCTATCCAGCTAAGATGTGGAAGAGTCCACCAGGGGATTCGGAGTCGGTACCCTGAGAGAGTGAGTGAGACAATGAATCTGGTGGATGGAGCATGGTAGCTCAGTGCGGTCATTGTAAAATCACTGGGACCTTTTGCTTCAACCACGATTTTGACCGCAAAAATGTCAGGTTTCTTTTCTCTTTTGCTAGAACATCTTAAAAAGGAGTCGAAATTTGACGACGAAGAAGTGTTGAGCCGCACGACTTTACAAATTTTCAATCACACCACTTCTCGGCCCTCGCATTGCCAGGTCATGAGAGGGTTGTGCCATTATCCCGTAGGTATTTGTCAAGAGATAAGCATTTGCATGCGACTGAGCAGGAAGTTTACTTTGTTGTAGTAGCCGTTCCCCGAGAAACGCAGGGGCCTTGTCGGGGTGAATCACAATTTGGTGGCTGGTGCGGAAACTCGGTGCGGATCTCTGTGAGCGTCTTGTGCTGCTTGGCTTCGGCAAATTCGCCCAGAGTCTTGTTGATATCCGCGATGCTGACCAAGAAGAGCTGAATTGTCTCCTTACGGCGGTGCCTTTCCAGCCACCTCAAAACTTTGTCGTAGAGTCTGCCCACAATCCAGGCAAGCAACTTCCATCGCCACCGGTCAAACTTGGTCCAATCCCTAGCAATAAAGTTATGCATGCCGCCATGTTCGAAAGACTCAGGGTAAAACCTCGCTCCATCCCAATCTATGATCCGTAGTTGCCCTTCAGAGTCAAGTATCATATTGCGGGGTGCCAGGTCATGATGTGTAAAGACGAATGGACGATTGTATGAAAACACCGATCTCGGGCAGGTTACGCGCCCTGCTGGTGTCTTCCTAGCTTCTTTGAGAAATCCGGGAAAGTTGGTCCAGAGATTGAGGAAAGCATTGGCATGATGACAGTTTGCTCTGCCAAGCCAAACTTATCGTCGAAATACATAGTATGATGTACATTTGCCTATCAAAATAGGTCCGGATGAGTTTGACGTCGCTGATCTCAAGCGGCGGACAACGCGACGTAATTTGAAGGCTAATCGAAGGCTGGCTATCCAACCAAGCTCGTGCCACGCTACGTCAAGTGTTGTTCCAGGGATTCGTTCCATGATGCAGCACTAGCAGACGCCATCGTCATGAAGAACGCGTTTAACGTGTGGACCCGGAATGCCAAGCTGGGATGCGAATTTCATGGCACTCAAAGCATCCTCCACCATATCTTGTCTTGCATATCCCTTGGCCAGATACTTAAGCGGCAATGATACAACATTTGAAATACCTCGCGAATACTGAGATCCCAGCGGAAATTCAACAGAAGAAAGAGCAACGAAAGCAAGAACACCATTGGGGAGTGAGCTTGGGCCTTGTTCTCACACAAATGGCCTGCCAACAACCCGTGAGCCGCAAGTGAGCCTGCCGGGGGACCAAGGAGAGACTTGACAGAGTCGCTGTTAAAGGCTGGAGAGGCCCGGGGCTCTGAGAGAGCGCCGCGGGTCGTTGACGGGCCATTTGTGTGGGAACAAGGCCCAAGCTCACGCCCTAATGGTGTTGTTCTTGCTTTCGTTGCTCTTTCTTCTGTTGAATTTTCGTTGGGATCTCAGTATTCGCGAGGTATCCTCGGTGTAATACCGATCCACCGCATCGGAGGTCCAGCGGTCGAGGGCCTGAATATCGGCTTTACTGGGGCCCCGATCGTATGTGTGCTGGGCAGCGCCACGGCGGAAGCTGCGGACAGTAAGGTGTGTCGTCGCCGGTCGGTTCACCGCAAGGTCACCGAGAGCGGTGAGGACGTCGTCTCGTTCGAAGCCGCCGCCAGAGAGGGAAAACAAAGGTTCGGCCGGCATCGCAGACGGGCGGGTGATGAGAAGCAACCTTTGTATATCCGCGAATTGGATCAAAGCTAATAACTTCATGTGATGGATTCGAGCTTGAGGCTCGTTTGTTCTTGAGAGATGGCTGGGACGCACACGTAGCCGTGTCCTGTGATGGCACGTGACCATGCACAAGATTAGGTACACGTAGCAGGCTGCGAATTATTATTTTTCTCATTTCTTCTGGCTTTATCAATACATACCTATCTACATTACTATTGACGCTCGTCCGCAGACACCCGAGTCCAGTCCATAGCAATTGATAAAGATCATAACTATCGAATGGAATAGACACCGCCATGAGCAATCAAATGGAAATCGACAATGACCCTAACACCTTCAACAAAACGTGAGCCAAATGCAAACATGTCGTAATGAGTTGCAGCAACTGAAACGCGATAAGGCGGCCGCCGAAACGACACATGCCAATCAGATGGGTGCTCTGCAGCAACAGGTGGCCAACCTTGCGCCGGCACGAGAAGCCGCTGCACCAATGCTGCCCTTCCGGAAGGCGTTGCCCTTCAATCATATTTTTGACGGTGACAAACCCCATGTTTGAGATATGGAATACGGCCATTATCTCGAAGCTGGGGTCGGGCAGTGCCTTCATCGGCAACCGTGAACAATAATGGTTCATTAACGAGATGCTGTCCATGAAAGTCCGGCGGAGGGTGGCGCTGGAGTATAACAAATTACAATGGCCTTGCGGTGGACTATAACCCCGTGGGAGGATCTACAGCGACGCGGGAGCGGCCGATCGCGCCCGGGTCGAGTTCGACTCGACCAAGCAGAAAGCCAAGGAGTGGTTCGAGGATTACCGCGTGCGATTTGAAGACCCATTGGCGAAGTCAATCCCTCGACCTGCCTGACAGGGAAAAGACAATCATCATCCATAGAGGTCTGAGGAAGGACTTCGAATTTCAATATGCAGTACATAGCCGCGGTCCCAAAGAGGGACAACGCGGGTGACCGTGCTGTGGCAAAATGGCAGGCAGTCGCGAAAGAAACGGAGGATTTCGCGCTTAGGGCCACGGTGTGGAGGAAGGCCGCGTACATGGCATGGCACCTGTTCAGCGCGACACCGATGTTCCTTTCGCGACTGCCCGCCATTTTGCCACAGCACGGTCACCCGCGTAATCTCTCTTTGGGATCGCGGCTACTGCATATTGAAAGTCGAAGTCCTTCCTCAGGCCTCTCTGGATGATGATGATTTTTTCCCTGTCCGGCAGGTCAAGGGAGTCCGTGTTTGCGATGTCTCTGAGGAGACGGAGGAGGACAACGACAGCGACGATTCGGAAAAAGACCCCTCGGCTTGAGACTCAGCGGAGGGGACAATGGATGCTCGCAAGACGTGTCGCAATCCAACAAAGGTCGTGATGTAGAAACATACAGAGATGTTGAATCAAAATTGGAGGCTTCACCATTCCTGCTTCCTGTCCTCTGTAACGATACAGGTATGTTCATCACTGCCCAGGTTGACAATGGTTGCGACAGTTTTGCAGCAGTGAGCGAGAAGTTGGTTCAACGATTGGAGCTACAACGTGTCGCGTTGCCACGGCCGCCGCCCGCGCCAGGTTCACACAGCGGTGGAAGATCCCCTGGGCCAGTCAGGGATGTCCGAGATACCGGGGCGTATCAGCCACTTGGTTCGTTTCAAAGCCGATGTAGACGGGTGGACGTTTCCAGTCGTGGGCGTATGTCATTCCGCGATTGACCCGAGATTGTGTCCTGGGCACGCCGTGGCTTGCACGCAATGATGTGGATATTCACTGCCAAGCGCCCGGGCCGTGTTGGGCTGCTTCCGTCAAAAGCCCAAGGAGCGGTTCGTGGATTATCGCATGCGATTCGAAGACTTGCTAGCGAAGTCGGAGTCTTTTGACCTGCCTGACAGGGAAGAGATCGTTCAAAAGACTCCGCCTTCGCTAACAGGTCTTCGAATCGCATACAGTAATCCTCGAACCGCTCCTTGGGCTTTTGACGGAAGCAGCAGCTGGTGCTTCGATCGCGGGGGAACCTCGTGGTACGAGCGATGGAGGGCAGGAAGACCGACGCACCTACGCTGAGAATGTTGGACTCAGTATGGCGATGGGAGAGACACAGGTTCGGCTGATGGCGACGAGTCTGCGAAAGCGTCAATACAGTTTTGGCGACTTCGTCGGACGCATCTGAGACAGACGACATCGCCTCGAAGCTTCCCGGGGAAGTACGGGATTTCGCGGATTTGTTGGAGAAGGAAAGCGCGAATGCGCTTCCACCACACTGAGACAAGGCTGATCACCACATTCGGCTGCGAAAGGGCTCTGACGGGGCCGTGCCGAAACTCCCATGGGCACCACTGTACAACATGCCGCGGGACCAATCCAATATTTCCACGTTGGGTCTTCGCGACGAACAAGCCCTGGTTAACTTTGCTGCAATCACTAGCAGCTCCATTACCAAGCAAGTCGAATTCGGTTTGCTCCATAAGCGACTGGGACACGCGAGCAAGGACCGCATTGTCAAGGCCTGGAAGGAGGCCGGGATCGCCATCGATCCTCGTTCCATCGTTAATTTCCAATGTCAAGCATGCCTGTTGGCCAAAGCACCTCAGTAGGTGCACCGTGACGAGCCTGACGACTCGACACACTTCCTATCCCATGTCTTCTGGGGCGTCCAGCACGTTCAACTATGCCCTGATGAGCAGGAACATATGGGGCACCGGTGCGGAAGATAATACCTTTCTGTTGGCAAAAGCACCAAAATTTGTCGGATAGAAACTCCGTCGCGTTGTCGGTATGGAAACACTGGACCTGCTAGTGTTCTCTACCGCGGCCTTCCAGGCAGCAACCGCCTTGAAAGCATTTGCTCTGTTCACTGTGGGAATGACCTAGTGGAAACGGGTGTGAATGTCGATGGCGTGTAAGGTGTACTTCATGCCACCAATTCCCTCCGGTTTGTGCTCGATAAAATCCTAGAACACACGGGATAGGAAGTGTGTCGAGTCGTCAGACTCGTCATTAAAAAAACTTGAGCTTATGCACGCCGAAGTGAGGGCACCCGGCAAGGATTATGGTAATTTATGGATAGTTTTGATCGTAATCTGCAACATGAAAATTTGAAAAACATATACTCATAATCTCATTCCGTCGTCATCGTCATGCGCTCTCATTAAGAACTTAAGAAGTCTGAAATGCTCCCATTCTGATATCCCGAGCATCACGTCCCGAAGGATCGACATAGTAGTAACATGCATCGGCCCACGTTCGTCCAGCACTCCCAGATTCGACAACGCCTTCTTTCTCAAGGTATGAGATCAATGTGTAAACCCAAAACCTACAACCTTCATTGCCAGAGGCGAATCTGTATCTATGAAGCCCATTGCTGTTGATGAGGTTGACAATATCCTCAAGTTTTGGACGGGTCACGGCCCTTGGTTGGAAAGGACAGTCCGTCACAGTCGATGAATGGCATTTCTGGTGAATTTGTATTTCCTTGTCGAAATGTCAATTTGACCCCGCAAATAGTCATCTTCAGCAAGATAATCAATGGCCATGTCCATGTAGACTGAATGTGAAGCTGATATTTCCAAAAAGACAACCCAGTGGTTCACAGGTGGAGAACGTCCAACTCCCTGATTTTCTTCATTCTTGTGAACGCAGACATGAATGGTTTCGACGGTCTCTTTAAGATCCTCATGCTTGAGACCGGCTTGGTACCAATTTTGATCCATAACTATAGAATTGTTAGGATTGTGCTTTATGGCCAAGTATAATGAAGTATTATCATAAATGCAGGACGACATACCTTCTGAGTACTAAGATGGTAACAGAAGGAGGTAAAGTGGTAGGCACCGGAATTGAATCAATGAAAATATGAGGCTCCCATGCAATAAGTCTTCAGCCGAGTGGTATGCAGTGATCAACCAGGATGGGACTGGCGTAAGAAATCAGAACAAGTCTCTGAAGTCATCATTCTTCCACAGAGGGCGCGGTTAGGCAGCCTTTTTGTAGTGTTGACACTCAGCCAATTCATTGATCAGATAGCCAGAGCTTCGTCGTGGTGAGGTGAACCCATTCGTGGCGAGGTGAACACGTTCGTGAACCAATCCGTGGTGAGTTGAACCTATCGGTGGTGAGGTGAACACGTCCGTGAACACGTTTGTCGTGAGTGAACACATACGTGGTGAGGCGAACCAATCCGTGGTGAGGTGAACACGTCCGTGGCAAATAAGTCGTCGACTCGTGTATTGACTTGTATAGAGAGCCATAACTTACCCGCTGTTCCTAAAGTTCAACTTTCAAGGACAATCTGATCGTGTTCAACACCTGACACCAATCCAATGTATATTTATGGTGGTCCGTTGCCAGTTGGGCCGTTCGGCGTTGACGGCCAGGTTACTGGTCGCCGGCGCTCGACATCTCTTTCGTCTGCGCCGCTGCGGTTGCAACTTGCCTCTGTCCATCACTTAAAGGCCCGTCCTTGGAAGGCCTTTCGGAAAAGACAGCACATCCATCACCAATCGGCTCTCAAATTATCTGTGAGTGCCATACTAAAGTGGCCCAGTGGGTAAACATGTATCTCATTCTCTTCAGCCACCTACATTCCTTGTCGTAGAGGCCGTCAGCAATGCAGGCAAGCAACTTCCATCGCCACAGGGCGAGTTGAGTCCAACCCGTCGGAATGAAGTTAAGAGAAGTCGGGGTAGAACACCGCTTCATCCCAATCTATGATCCATAGTTTCCCTTTAGAGTCAAGTATCATTTTGCGGGGTGCCTGGTGGCAGGTCATGAGTGTGAAGACGAATGGACGACTTTATAAAAACACTGGCCTCGGACTCTCGGACAGGTTGCATGCTCTGCTAGATTCTTCCTTGTTTCTTTGAGAAATCTGAGAGAGTTGGTCCAGAAATTTTAGGAAAGCATCGACATGATGACAGTTTGCTCCGGCCGGCTCAAAGAGTATGATGTGCATTTGCCCGTCGGTATTGGACCAGATGAGGTCAACGTCGCTGATCTCACGCGTCGGCATTGGACAACAACGGGACGTACATAGTCTCTTCCGACGGCCAATCGAAGGTTTGCTATCCAACCGAGCTCGTGCCATATCAAGGTTGTTCCAGGAATTATTTCCATTATCGCAGTAGACAACATCGCCATGAACAATGAGGACAATGTCTGTGAGACCTGAATGCCAAGCTGAGTTGCGAATATCTTGTCACACAGAGCGTCTTCCACGTTCCACCTCAAACCATTTTGCATATCTCTTTGCTAGAACTTGGGCGACACTGAACAGATGCTGTGATGCAACATTCGAGTCTCGAGAAATCGGATGAACTGTGACGACAATTTATACGATCGAAAGTTTCTGAATCAGGATAGCTGGAGAGTTTCGGTTCGTCAAATTTCGACGTCATAATGTCATTTGAGGTACTGGTAGTAAGAAAGAAAGATGTTGTTCAAACAATTATTTTGACAAAATTACGATGTGAAGTGAGTCAGTGACTCAAGTGAACGCTGTGTTGGAAATGGTTGCTCAATTTCGTAAAGTACGGTTTGCATCCCCACAATTTGGAAGCGAATGTACCTAGGTACCTAACGTGCGTGAATTCGCAGATTTCACTGTGCCCTTGTTAGAACAGCGTGTTATTACTGAGCTATGGGCATCAGGAGCAATGCTCAAAATAGTTACACATATCGCGGCAAAAGTGATGCTCTCTGCATTAGAGTACATGCCCGTGTACGTCTGTTGCAGCGAATGCCGGCATGCATGTGCATACATTAGGTATGTACCTACAATATGTAGGTACCTATGTAGTGACTCGTGAGACTCGTCACCACGTTGTGTTGTAGCACGGGTAAGACATTGCGTGGTGAACACGACGCGGTTTGAACACGATGCGATGAACACGATGCGATGAACACGATGCGATGAACACGATGCGATGAACACGACACGGTGAACACTCGTCCTTCACATTACATACATGTAGAAAATGTCGTCGACTTGCGTGTATTTACTCTTGTACATAATTCATATCAAACCGTTCCTAGAGATACGGTAGATTCAATTGAAATTGAAGAAATCTATCGGCGATAACGCCTCACGGACATGAGTTGTCGCCTTGCATGGTTAGGCGCTTGGGCCTCAGAGACTTGAGAACCTATTGTACTAGGTGACTACCAACACAAAGCACTCACTTGCCTAGGTCCAGCCTCATAACTTATTATAAGAAACGGCTCCCGCACAGCTCCCTCTGTTGAAAGACTCATTATCTTGTGAGACTCACTCAATCAATCTCAATTCTGATTCCTGGTGGCTATCGCTCTGCCTCTCGCCATTCATTGCCTACTTAAAAAAAGATGTCACAAGGTAAATCGATCGTATCGCACTCACCATAATAATGCATGGCACACACAATTTTGACACAAGGCTATAGTCATGGATCGCGATTGGCACACAAAGTATTTCGAGCAAGATGATCTCAAGAAGACAATCACTCACGCTCACGTCAGTGTGAAAAAGAGTACCGGGGTCCAGGGAAAGGACGGTACTCCTTCCAATCACTGGGCTGTCTTCTTCGAGACATCACCTTCTCACTCAGTCTGCTTTAACATGGTCCTAAGTGATGATGAATCGGATGAATTGCGAGGCACAGTATTTGTTGCCTCCAAATCAAAATATGACTTCGACAGACAGGCCTTTCATACACTGTCTTTCCCAATCAAGGGCACACCAACAATTGAGGACATGGCCAATATCGTCAACAAAAATGGCCTTCACCGGTACAGATTCAACACTGACGGTCAAGGTTGTAGGTTTTGGGTTTGCACATTCATATCCCATCTCGAAAAAGAAGGCTTTGTCGAATCTGGGTGTGCCGATCAAACGTGGGCCGATGCAGCTTACTACTACATCGATCCTTCGGGTCGTGAACTCAGGGAACTCACAAAGGGAATCTTTATGACTTCCACAGACTAGTACAGAGAGCATATGAGGATACTACATTGGATATAGCGGAAAAACGGTTACTCTCAAGTCTCAGTTCTCAAAACGTGAAACACTGCAAGTTCTGAAGTTCACCTCCAAGGCTCCAAATTAGTATACTTTTCCTCATGTGCCTCAGGATTTTCAGGCTTTTTGTCATGCTCTTGATCATTGGAATTTGATGCTACTGCTAGTTGGACAAGTGCCAAGTGGTCACCTCAGGCTCTGTCTGAAATTCCTCTGACGCATGTAATCACACCAACAGGGCTAGTCATCTCCTGTCCATCCCAAATCCCAACCAATGCACGCCGCTGAAAATCGATCAAGGATATTATCCGAGAACACCTTCCCGCTTAAGATTTTCTTCAGGCCTTCAGGGCTGAATTGGTCTTTGTGAAGCCCATTAATGATAATCAACTCCACAATATCCTTGACTTTTGCTCTCGACTCTCAGCGGCGTGCCATTGCCTATTTGTTGGGAAGGACAAGAGATGATGAGCCCTGTTGGACCTTGGTGTGATTATAGCGCTTAGTCGAAATATTAATTTTGCCACGCAAACCACACGAGAACTGTAAATGATAAGCTGAGTCCATATCCAGGCGCACTGGGTATTTAGGACCTGGGGTTTATTTCCAAAAAAGACAACCCAGTAATGATTAATTGAGAGGCAGATAATTGTCGTCTCCAAGATGTTTCTTATTGGTGCAAGCACGCTGCACAGTGGCAGACATGAATATATTGGGCTGTCTGCTCAAGGTCCTCAACTTCGAACTTTTACTTATCTGTAAGAACGCGTCACGCCATATCCCCTCTGCAAAATTTCCAATCTTTCTTCTGCCTTCTCGAAAATTATGGCTCGCATGTTACTGAATGATGAATCCCTGGTCCCAACCGTCAGCGGGCAGATTTTCGTGCTCTCTTGTCCAAAGCTGATGTATATAAGCCTAAAGTCGCTGACTCGCTATTGAGCAGGGAGTTGGAGAAACTTCTCGATGCAACCTTGCAGGAAAAATTAGCTACCATGATGCGGAGTCTGCAGAGAGTGCAGGACGTGATGGCGGCATTGGAACGTCACGAAATGGTCAATACATACTTAATTTATCCTTCATCTCTTGGCTCTGCTCATTAGCGTCAGAATTGATGTCACGGGCGGGCCTCTTGGCAACAGCGGCGTACCCGCCGGCCATCATATTGAACCGACGAAATGCGCGAAAGCGCGTAAACCTAGATTGTATTATGGCCAGCCACGAACGCTCCTTACCGTAGAGACCACCAGCAATCCAGGCACACAGCTTCCATCGCCACAATGCGAATCTAGTCCAATCCGCGGGGGGGAAGTTATGCATGGCGGCATATTCGAAGAACTCGGGATAAAAGCCAGCATCATCCCAATCAATGATCCGTATTTGCCCTTCTTTATCGAGCATGATGTTGCGAGGTGCCAGATCATGATGCGTGAATACGAATGGACGATCGTATGAGAACACTGGCCTCGGGCAAATTGCGTGCTCTGCTGGTGTCTTGCTGAGTTCGCGACGGAATGCAGTAAAATTGGCCCAGAAATTCAGAAAAGCGTTGACACACTGAAAGTTTGCTCTGGCCGGCAAACCATATTTATCGTCAAGGAAGAATGATGTACATCTGCCCCTTGGGAGTGTTCCGGCTGACGTCGACACGGCTGACCTCAAGCGGTGGACAACTCGACGCAGTTCAAAGGCTATTTGAAGACTTGCTATCCAACCAAGCTTGTGCCACGCTATTTCGAGTGTCGTTCCAGGAACACGATCCATGATGCAGTAGAACCCATCGCCACGGACAATTCGATGAACGTGCGGTACTTGGATGCCAAGCTGAGACGCAAATTTGATGGCACTCACAGCATCTTCCAAGTCTTCCCGTAGAGCATACCCCTTGGCGAAATACTTTTCGGATAGTGGCACAGCTCTCCCAGCAAGCGGTGGGGTGGGAATAGAAGTGATGTGATTGTACAGATATGAATCCGTGTAGCTGAAGAGTTTCTCGTCGTCAAAAGTCGATTCCATTTTGATCTTTTTGTGGAAGAGGAAAAAGAAAACCTCGCGATTCCGCTGCTCAAAATTGCGACTTCTTCGTGCAGTTTCGTGCAGAATCGTGCGGCATTTATGCATCCATTGCGCAGTATCCTCAAGTCGCGCGACCCTCAGAGCTTTAACGCAAGTCCATCGAGCGCTATATCAGGATCATAGCTGTAGCGGATGCTTCAAAGTTTCCAAGAAAACAAGTTCGAAATGCTCAATTCTCCGTCCTTCAAGTTGAAGCGATCGATACCTGTCACGTCACGTGTTTGATGGCCTTCTTCTCCGTACCTAGTACATATGTCCCTATGTACAGAGTACATAGATATGTACATTGCCTCTTTATGCCAATCATAGCTGTGGGCCAATCATGTCGTGACTCGTGGGTCTTTTAGGAACTCCGATCAACTTGGATCAAGGAACGGGAGTATGAGAATACGCCTCAAGGATTTGAGAATTTGCCTCAACGCCTTACCCGATTTGGACGTGGAAGTATTTTACTAACGAAATCATTTGTAGCTGTACTTCACTTCAAAGGCACTTCCTCCCATTCTTGACCATCGCACGTAATAACTTCACTCAATACACCTACCCTGGCTTCTCGAGGCAATTCATCACGACTTTGGCTGGTATGCCAAGTGCGTAAAGATCCTTTTATCACTGATTATATTTTGGAAATATTTCTCAGTTTTATCAAGAAAAACGGCGCATCTATCTTTGAGTTGGGGGTCTCCTGGGAGGACGATGAGAAGACCCTGATTACTTTAGTGAATTTCGGGACAGTGTATGCAACTTTCACGGGCGCGTTTGTGTATTCTTGCACATATTTGACCTCAATTATCTTCGGCACTAGAATAAGCCAATTCCATTAATTGGGGAACATCTTATCGTTCTCACAAGTTCAATGTGCGATTTCGACTTCCCGTGCTCCCCATGTATCGGGAGAAGTAACTCGACATACAGGTTTGTACCACGTCCAAATCGGGTAAGGCGTTGAGGCAAATTCTCAAATCCTTGAGGCGTATTCTCATACTCAAGGAACGGAGTGGATCCCGTCATCAACCCGCGGTTTGCGAGCGCGTTCTAACTTCTGACCAAGGCCACGCCAAAGCTTCGTCCATTTTGTCGCAATTCGTCGTTCCTCCACGGTTACGAAATACAGATCTACGGTCAACGGGTCTACGAATCTCTCGCAGTTCTTCTTTCGGTATCGGCGTACACACACGACTTCGAGCTTGGCCTTTTACGAAAAAAAATTAAACTTTCCATTCTTATTACTGTGGGATCTCAAATTAACCTCTTGTGCATGGCCTCTTCGTCGCCAAAAGACAGCAAATGATTCGTTCGCCTTTCTCTTCCTCCCATTCTCTTTTTTTGCGCCGAAACCCCCTTTCGCGTGTATAATTCGCCAAAATTTGCGCCTTGCTCCGACGTCCCCGTTCCTCGCGTCTCGTGTCGCATCGGTAACCTCGTCGATCTTCGAATCGGGAACCCAAAAAAAGGGGGTGAAATACGAAGAAAAAGATAAGAAAGGAAAGAAACGACAGACAAGAAGGATAGGTAGAGGGGATAAAAGGCAGCAAGCACCATGAGCTGGTTCACGACGCTGACGGGCTTCGCGGCGCCCTTCTTCATCATCATGTCGCCCATCATTTCGTACGGCGATCAGATCGTGGCTATGCATCGCAGCAAGACCAGCGCTGGCTTCTCGCTCGACATTCCCTTGATCATGCTGGTAGCTTCATTTCTCAGGTACGTTGCGAGGTTCCGCCACTTGACTGTGCTAATTGGGGTGCAGCACCATACGCGCCTTTCCTGGCTCTCTGCTAACAAAGACGATTGTTACAGAATCTTTTACTGGCCGGGCGCCAGGTTCGATAGCAGCTTGCTGGTGCAGTCGCTCATTATGGTGGTTGTGCAGATGATGCTGCTGAAGATTGCGCTCGAGCATCGCCCGCTGCCCGCGACTAAAGGTGGTGAAGGGAGTGCGCCTTTTGCTGGCATAGAGCGGGAGGGGTCACTTTCTTTCCAGCGACCGTATAATTTCTGGCGATGGCGATCACACAAGCCGTAGGTGTTGTTGCATCCCCTCCTTCTTGTCCCTGCGTTGGGCGCCTTCTCCGAACAGGCTTATCAGTTAAATCTTTGCTTCGGCTTGACTGACCACATGTTTTGCGAATAGATACTGGCACTTCCTCTCCTACCTCGTCGGCGGGCTCGTCATTTGCCAGCTGATCCTCCGGCCGGTAGAGCCCCTCTACTCGGCCTACTCCGTCTTCATCGGCTACCTCGGGCTGTCCATCGAAGCAACACTGCCCATCCCACAACTGCTATCCAATGCTCAGTCGCAGTCCTGCAAAGGGTTCCGACTGTCGGTCCTAGCCAGTTGGATCGGCGGCGACGCCATGAAGGTGTTCTGGTTCTTCACGTCAACGAGTGCCATCCCCGCGGCATTCAAGGTGTGCGGCTGCTTTCAAGCCGCCTGCGATTGTCTTCTGGGTGTGCAATACCTGATGTACGGGGCCGAGGACAAGGAGGTTGTTCTGAAGGAACACGCGCTGGAGGATGCGCATTGGGCGCGCGGACAACGGCCCCACGCACGAACGATGTCGTCAGTGAAGCGAGCGAACGGCTTTGGCGAACCGGAGTCGGAATAGAGGCCCGTCTCGGAGCTGCTTGTTGGCTGGCTGCGTGGCCGCAGAACCGAAACCAACTGGCAGGAGGAGCATTTCTTGATGGCGTGTCGGCGTGTGGGTGTGGGATACGAATATGACTATGACTGTTGCGAGATGAGATCGGATAAGGGCGATGAGGTCCAGAGGGCATGCTGACGCTGTAATATGCACGTTTGGGTACAGAGAGACGATAAAAAACAGACGGAGAGCGAGAAGGCGGGAGGAGAAGAGGGAGAGGTTTGGACAAAGCACATTCATACACCCACGCGCACTGCTTGGAGTGGGTGCTACGCAGACATGCATCTACGACGCTGCGATACCATAGAGCGGTCACAAGCCAAGCACCGCGGTCGGTCCCAATATGAGGGGGCTTATCAAGTCTTCCTGGGCGCCCAAAGGCACATATATATATTGTAATAGAACAGGGCACTTTGACCATTCGAGCAAGTCGGTGTGCCTTTTCTTTATTCTTGTTCTTTTTATCTTTTTTTAGATATTTTGTACACATATCTCGTGATTCCTGATTATCTTCACCGAACATTTTCCCGCTGCCCGTGATTACTGTGCTGAGTCTGTGCAGGCTGCAGCGTCAGGGGGTCGAAATGCCGGCTGTCGGTGCCGGATGTCGCATCAGCCCTTGTCTGGCACGCGTCTGGCACGCGGGATGCCCAACCCCCTCACTTTTAAGTTTTGGTACGACTTCATTCGTGATTCGTAATCGTGAACCACCCAATGCACCATCCATGCAATCATCCCAACGGGGATGTCGAGCGTCGCAGCTGCGGCCCCTGTCAGCTCTTGACGCGACGCGACGTCGACCGGGATACTGACCACGCAGACTCTTCTTTGTGTACTCCGTAGACCGACAAGAAAAAATCACCACCGCTCACTTACATCAACACCCTGTTCACACACACAAAAGAGCGTCTCTTTGCTGCCCTTTTTTCACACTTTGACATAGTTATACTCCGTACACCACTCACGCACGCACCGCACCGCCTACTTCACCCATCATCAGACTTGACCAGACCCTCCTTCACCTCTTTGTGCCATTCCTCACCTCGTCCTCACCCGCGCCTCGCTTCGCTTCGCAGCTGTATAATCCCCTCGGCAAAGACGAGCTGCACTTGCACCAGCTGCCGCTTCACGCTCTCGATTTCTCCCGATTGCAGCCCTAGCCTCCGCACTTGGCCCTATTAATTTTTGATTTCACACATACGAGCCGTCGTCCGTCGGATATATTCGTCGGCGTCATTCCCTCTGTTGCGTCTGTTCCGAAGCGCAACTCGGGCAGGGCGTGCCAGGCGGAGATAGGATGGCGCCTGCGAATTCCAAGGCGAATTATAGGACGTATGAGGCGCAGGCCAGGATGGTGAGGGCGATTGTGGCGGCTCATCCGGAGGTGAAGTGGAATTATAAAGGTATGCCGGATTTGGTTTGAGTATTTCCGTTATTTGCTATGTTGCGCTGGTATTCCGGCTTTTCATCTTTATTTCTGTGTTTATCTGCGTGCGTTTATCCCTATCTGTCTCTCATTCTGCTTCTGCTTCTGCTTCTGCTCTTCTCTTGGTCTACCCCGTCTCGACATCCTTCGCATAATCCCATGCTGTAGGATAGCGCTATCTCTCATACTTTCCTGACGTATCCTGATGCGACTTGATGCTGTTCCTCGTTGACACCGCCCCGTCACTTCCTCAGAAATCGCCGCCTGCTATGGCTCCGACATGTCAGAACATGCGCTGAACCACCGGTTCCGCAAGATTCGCGCCCAGAGCTTGGTCATCAAGACGGGACGAGAGCGCGGGTTCGACATGCGAGATTTGTGTGTGGATGACAATGAGCTGCCGTCCACCAAGGAGGGTGTAGATCAGAAGAGTATGCATCTGTTCTTCGCTTGATTTTCTTCGTTTTCATCTCGTTTCTTCCCTCGTGTCGTTCACATCTTCTTCTTTTCTTCTACTAGCCAGGGTCCAGAACACGACTAACACCACACCCCCAGACATCGCCAAATACTTTGGCCAATCCAGCGCCGACGGCATCCAATTCCAATTCCGCGCCTACAAAAAAGACGCAGAAACCCTCCGCGCAGTCCACACCTCCGGCGGCGACGTCGCAAACTGCCTCCCGCTCTCCTCCGTCACCAACACGCCCTCCAAATCAACGCCCTCTCGCGCCGCCGCCAACACCAACATCACTACCAACTTCAGCAACATCTCTAACCCCAACTTCAAGCCCAGCAGCACCAGCGCCGCCAATACCCCCAGCCGCACTCCTCGCAAACGGCCTCGCATCAAGCGCCCCTCCGATGATGAGCGCGACGGCGACGACGAGAAGCCCGACGTGGACGCAGAAGCAGACTTTGACGAGCAAGACCACCCCTCCATCGACCAGCCCGACGACTGGAGCGACCGCGACCGCGAGGCCGCGACCCCGTCCCGCAAGCCGATCAAGCTTCCCCGTAGTATGAGCACCACTACGCCGCGTCGCCAGGCTGCTGCTACGGCTGTCCAGCTTGGCTGCAATGAGACTCCTGGGTACGATAACGGGGAGGCTCTTCCTCTGCCTCCTCATATGGCTCATGGGCCTCCCACGCCAATGTCAGCTGTGCTGGATGCGGGTCTGAATTCGCATGCCGCGCATTTGCATAGCGCGGGGTTGACGTCGTTTTCTTTGGATCCGTTTATGGATCCTTCGCTGGAGAGGAGTTCGTATGGACATGATGATTATGGGGACGGGGAGATTTAGACGTGGGAGGCGGTGGGCTGTGGATGGGTGTGATGGGGAAGTTGAGAAGGTGGTCGTGTAAGATGGAAGGACGCTGGCTTTTTTTTGTTTGGATTCTGTGTTGAAGCTCTCCGTTTTGGGGGCTTGATCTGAGGGGCATATGGTCTGTGAGTGGGCAGAGGAGGTAGAGAGGGTTTGAGGGCTATTATCGTGGATGGCGTGGCTGTGGTTGGGGCAGAAGGCCCGGAACCAGATGGTACGATAAAGCAAAGCACAGCACAACAAACAACACAACATGTCAAGCAATACGATGCAATACAATACAACACAACACAATATAAAATACACCACAATGTCACTCAGCACAAAACGATATAATACAACACACCACATCAGGCTCATCACACCAAAAGACACACCCAGGATCAGAGAACCCGAGATATTCACCTCCGAGGGAAACGAGCGGAACAAAAATAAAATAAAATCAACTTTACATCCGTCATGGACGTTATAGGGTCTTGTATCTAAAGAATTGCTGGCACCTCTCCACAACAGAGAATATACGCAACATGTAGCTAAACCAGAGACCCATCAAACGTGTGACGTGATACCAGAATGTACAAAATTGCTTTCATCCAAGTCATACTGTATTCATAATATCTATACAATTTTGCTCCAAGTCTATCTATCCACCGCTTACCCCCCTAGATTATAGATACCCTCGAATCCGTATGATATAATCCGCTCCACGGATCCACTCACCCCAACAACAACGTCCACAACGCCTCCGCATCAACAAAATCATGATGAATAATATTCACAAGCCAGTAATCAGCGCGAATCCCACTCAGAAACTTCTCACTCTCCGAACCCCGTCCATACACCTTAGCCCATTCCCCCCAAATACCAAACGCCTCTTCACTCCAGGCCTTGAAACTGACTTCTTCGATAATCGTCGGCGTCACAATCTCCTTGCCCGGGAAGACGCCCCATGTCACTGCGTTGGTACTCGCCGTGGCCACAGCGCGCGCGGGTGAAGCCCCACCACTGCCGCTGCTCATATCCGAAGACATAAAGTCGCCCGCCGCATTGGCAGCGTAGAAGCACACACTGTCGCAGTAGTCTGATCCCTTGAGCTTATCCGCCAGGATATGCCAGTCTGTTGATGGGAGGAAGAACTCCGCAAACGCCTTCTGGAAGACGAATCCGTTGGCTGGGCCCCATCCGAAGGTCCGGTCGCTGGACGAGATGCCATTCACGGCAGGCTGGGAGGCGACTGTTAGCCAGCCCCGGGCGTTCATGCCGAGGAGACGGTCCTGGATGGTTGAAGACTCGGCGGAGAGGCCTTCCTCGCTCCAGGGAATGGCTGGCACGTCTCCCTTGATGTGCTGGACAAAGAGGTCCTTGACGTCTGCGATTGTCTTGGGACGGCCCCACAGATTGACGGCTTGGGTGCCAGACATGTGTAAACTCACGCCGTAGCCGTCAATCTCACCATATGCCGGTGATCGTGCGTCGCCGAATCGCCCGTTGGGGAAGTCATCCCACGTTGCTTCTCGTCCCAGCACGCCTTCGCCCTCGGAGATGGCAAGTGTATTTGCGCGCGAGTTGAGGCTGTCTGCGGGGACGCCGGCTTCTTGGCCAGACGTCTCCCAGTCCGGGCGCGTGACGGGTCGGCCACCGACGATGACGCGGTTGTAGGGGTCTGAGCCGAATGAGGATCTTCTTCTCGACGATCTCCTTGAGTTGCTCGAGATAAGGTTGCCGTTCACTTGTAATGATGGTGGTGATGTGGGATTTGTGGCCAATGGTGAAGATGTGCCGTCCAGAACCGCCTCTTCCTTTTCGTTTTCGTCGGCTGGAATGAGACCAGTCCTCTCCACGATGAAGGAAACAGCTTTTTCCAGGTTGAGCGTGTAGAAGTGAAAGCCTTTGGGGCCTGGGGACCGGTTCTTGATGGTCCTGATCTGATCTACCAGCTCGCTGATGATATCCACTCCGACCAACTTGACCTTTTCGTCGTCCCCCTGGACAGCATTGAGCCGGTCCATGATGGCAGTCGGCATTTTGGCGTGGCTGAGCTTGGTAGTCCTCTTGATCATCTGATAGCTCTGGACTGGCATCAGGCCGGGTATGATGGGAATGGTTTTGAACGCGCCGCTGGGGTGGTCTCGCAGAGTCTTTTCGAAGGCATCGTAGGCGTCGATATCGAAGAAAAGTTGCGTCATGATGAAGTCTGCACCGGTTTGGACCTTGTCCACAAGATAAGGCAGGTCGCGCTGCAAGCTCTGTCCCACCGGGTGGCTCTCGTCGGAATGACCCTCGGGGTAGGCAGCCACGCCGATACAGAAGTAGTCACCATGCTTCTTGCGGATGTGCCGCACGAGGTCCTTGGCCCACGTGAAGTCGTCGCTGTCATCGTCGGCATCTGAATCGTCCTCGGTTCGGTATTCTTCTTTTCGAGGGGGGTCGCCTCTTAGAGCAAGAATGTTGCGGACGCCCAGCACCTTGGCGTCTTCGAGTGTTTTGTCAATCAGTCGCTTGCTCATGTTGGTGCAAGTCAAGTGTAGACATGTCGTCAGGCCCAGCTCCCGTTGACATAGCTCAGCAAGCTCCATCGATTTAGTCGCCGTTGATCCGCCAGCTCCCCATGTGACATTGACGAAAAGAGGCTTCAGGGCCTGTTCCATGCGTTGCAACCGATGCCGCAAGTTGGAAAAGCCCATGGCTGTTTTTGGCGGGAAAAATTCGAGGGAGAAGTACTCTCCATCGGCCGGCAGAGCGGCGATTTTGTCCGTGATTTTTTCCATGGTAGCAATAGTAGTGAGACTCGACTTTTTTCAAAGTTAGGAGGAAAGGGTATTCTCGACGGTTCGATTTCGTAGCTCTTGTCGCGCGTTGAACCCGACTCGGCCGAAGATATGAATGGAAACCTCGAGGTGCAAGTATGTAATGTTAGGTATGTAGGTAGAGGTAGGTAGTTAGCACATGGAGGGAAAAAAGTGGTGGCGGCTGCAACGCGCACGGCCGTGTCGCAAAAGAGCGCCCAATGCCGTCCAAGCTCCAATTCGATGAAGGTTAAGTTGAGCAGAGCGTTGGCTAGCAAGTGTAAGGATAGTCTTGAAGAAAAGAGATGTGAAAGTGGATGAGAGACTTGGAGATGTCGGACCTTGCGCGAAGAGTTTTGCCTTATCGCAACCAGTCTTGGCGGGGTACGCGACTCACGACTCACGACTCACGAGAGCCTGATTGATGTCACTCCTGTAGTAGCTCCTGCCTTTTAAGGTTCCCTGGGAAGGGCGCCACGCCCCGTAGCGCAGGCGATAGACCAATGATGTTACATGGAAAGCACACAATATTGTGTCTCTGGCTCGTTTCCTCCGGTACTGTAAATCTCTAGCAGACGTTATCGAAGTTGTCTACGGAGTACATAGGTACCTAGCTACATGTACATAGTATGTAGATCAATCCCAATTCCCAAGTTAAAACGGCCCATGCCGCGATTATGCCTCCATCGCGCGTCTCGCATGGTGACGGTGGGGTCGGTCTGCGTGTGCAGCCAATGAGTCGACTCTCGAGAGACGCGACCCCCCGAAACGGCAAGAGCCCTGCAGGGTCTTGATCTCCGAACTTCGCAGCCTCGCGTGTTCAAACTTCTGGGAGACTTTCTTCGCGAGCTTGCCCATTCCCGCCCATCATCCCGTGTGCTGGCTCGCATGATGCAACCGCCCTCATGCAGCTTGTGTACGCAAAGCAACTAGGATCCAAGTCCATCAGCCCGATTCTTAGCCCGTGGGCGGCTGCGCGATGGACCGCTCGTGGCGCACGCCGAGCCTGCCTCGTCCCGCGGGCAGCTTCCGCGTCGCTGAGCGTCAGGTCGCCGAGATCCTACGCCGTGGACTTGAAATCGCTCGACAGTAAATGGAGACAGCGATGGAATGAAGCGGAACAGGAGAAGCGAATACGCGACAATAAACAGGATGCCAGCTCCCAAGACCAACACGGTACAGCGCCGCGCTCGTCCACGAAATACGTACTGTCCATGTTTCCCTACCCGTCCGGCAGCTTGCATCTTGGGCACCTGCGAGTATATACCATTGCCGATGTCGTCGCTCGATACAACAGACTCAAGGGGCACAACGTACTGCTACCGATGGGCTGGGATGCGTTTGGTTTGCCGGCTGAAAATGCGGCTCTGGAACGCGGCATCGCCCCGGCGGTTTGGACGAGGACCAACATTGCCAACATGAAGGAGCAGATTGACTCTATGAATGGTAGTTGGGACTGGAATTGCGTAGGTACCCCTACAAGAGACGAGTGGCGGCTGTTGTTCATCATCCGAGTATTCTTTACTGCCTTGATGATAACGAAAGAGAACGGCCCGATATCATATCTCGCCGCTAATAGCTCAATAGGAGGTAACTACCTGCGAACCCGAATTCTACAAACATACACAAAAAATCTTCCTTATGCTGCACGAACGCGGTCTTGCATACCAGGATGAAGCCGAAGTCAATTTTGACCCTGTGGATAAGACGGTGCTGGCGAATGAGCAGGTAGATGCCAATGGCTGCTCTTGGAGATCGGGCGCCAAGGTAGAGAAGAGACGGTTAAAGCAATGGTTTGTTCGCACATCAGCGTATCGCGAGGCGTTGCTCAATGACTTGGACGAGCTGGCCAAGGAGAATGCCTGGCCCGAACGCGTAATTGCCCAGCAGAGGAACTGGCTGGGAAAATCTACGGGTGCCCTGATCAAGTTTCCAGTCATGGCTGTGGGAGGCGTGGATGTAGGCACAGCAATCGAGGTTTTCACGACACGGCCTGATACTCTGTTTGGCGTGCAGTACATTGCACTTGCTGCCTCGCATCCTGCCGTCAGACACTTGGCTCAGACAGACGGCAATCTCCAGGCCTTCTTGGACACGCTGCCCGGCCTGCCTCCCGACACCAAGGTCGGCTACCTCTTGCCACAGATACGAGCCGTGAACCCGCTCGCTTATCACGACGACACACCCGACGCCACCAAGGCCTCGCTGCCGATCTACGTCGCGCCATACGTGCTTGGCGACTATGGCGAGGGCGCCGTGATGGGCGTTCCGGGCCATGATGCGCGAGACCATTCGTTCTGGAACACACACCAGGCCGGCCAGCCGATACGTACGGTTCTTGCCGCATCAGAAGACGAAAGTCTAGCCGTGCTCTCCAACCAGGAGCCCTTTGTAGCTCACGGCGTCATGACTCACCACAGTGGTGCATTTAAGGGGAAGCCATCACTCGAGGCGGGACAGATGATGGTACGCATGCTCGAGGCAGCCAATCTGGCCAAGCCCATTGAGAAGTGGCGGCTGCGGGACTGGCTGATCAGTCGCCAGCGATACTGGGGCGCTCCTATTCCCATTATTCACTGCGACTCCTGTGGCGCGGTACCAGTCCCTGACGAAGACCTTCCCGTGCGATTACCTGATGTGGACAAGCACTGGGCTGAAAGCAAGGTCGGAAATGCCCTCGAGTCGTCGCCCGAGTTTGTGAATACTACCTGTCCCAAGTGCAAGGGACCTGCTCGTCGGGACACTGATACCATGGATACGTTTGTGGACTCGAGCTGGTACTACACTCGCTATGTAGATGCCCACAACGCGCAGCAGCCATTCTCTGCTCAGGCCGCCAGCAGCATGTTGCCAGTGGACACGTATATTGGAGGCATCGAGCACGCCATCCTTCATCTCTTGTATGCTCGCTTCATGTACAAGTTCTTGGCCTCGACCGACCTCATGCCCAGCTACAGCGAGGAGAGTGCGTCGAGCGCAGAGCCGTTTAAGCGATTGATTACTCAGGGCATGGTACACGGAAAGACGTACATTAACCCGGAAAACGGACTGTTTCTGAAACCCGACGAAGTGGACTTATCCGACGCGCTGAGCCCCAAGGTCGCTGCCACGGGCGCGCCTGCGACAGTAGCCTACGAGAAGATGTCCAAGTCCAAGCACAACGGCGTCGATCCTACGCAATGCATTGCCAAATACGGCGCAGATGCCACCCGAGCCCACATGCTCTTCCAGGCGCCCGTAGATGACGTCCTCAACTGGGACGAGTCCAAAATCACCGGCGTCACTCGCTGGCTCCAGAGACTGCACGACCAGATCGTAAAAGTCGCTCCGGCAGACGATCCATCCGCGATCTCAGACGTGAAAAGCCTGCTCGAGGCCCAGTATCAACAGCTAAACTCGATGGACGCAACCTCCCTCGCGAAATGGGACGCAAACACCGTCTTGTGGCGCGAGACCCAACGCACCATCACATCCGCCACTCGGTCCTACGAGCAAATCTACTCCCTCAACACACTTGTATCCGATCTCATGAGCCTTACCAACACCCTCGCGAGCTCCAAGGCCGACATGGCCATCAAGAAACACACCGCCAGTATAATCACGCGACTCCTCGCGCCGATTGCACCAGCTTTCGCGGAAGAGTGCTGGAGTATGCTGCATCCCTCCTCCGGGGACTCCATCTTCAAGTCTGCGCGCTTCCCCGTGCAGGACGGTACACTGGAATATGCCATGTTGGAGCCGCGGCGGAGGCCGTGTGCCGTGCAGATTAATGGCAAGGTTCGGGGCGTGGTTGATGTAGGGACTCCGCCGGGGGAGTTGCAGGGAGAGGAGCTGCGGGAGTGGATGATTCGGGCGATTCTGGAGACGGAGGTTGGGAGAGAGCGTTTTGGGGAGGGGGGGTATGATGTTAGGAAGGCGAAGAAGGCGATTCTTGGGAAGGGGGGGAAGGTGATGAATTTTGTTTTGTGAGCGAGGTTTGTAGGGCGTAGTATACTGTATCGCACGGCGTGGCATGGTGTGGACAGTGGGCGTAGGTATAGGCATAGGTAATAGGGATGAATAGGTGACAGGCATGGATAGATGATAGTGGGACATGATACCCGATGGGTTCTGTCCGTTTGCTACCTAGATTAGCTTGTATGAATAGGATGGACGTGTATAGTAGTAGGAGGCGAACCTCCATCATGGTAGGTTATAGCCTAGCAGGTGTTATGAGGAATTAAAACAAGAAATACATGACGATGTTGAACAGATCCTAACAGGACGTAGGTATTGGATCAGTGATCATAAAAAGAACAAATGTAGACTGGCTCGTTCCAAAAATATGGAAATTCCCATGGGATAATTTGGGATTCCAACGAAAGACAAAGCCGGGTGTCCAGACGGACGAAGAGTAGAACCTCAGCTGACTGAGACAAGACAAGACAAGAGAAGAACGACTTATAGATTCGACAAGATCTACCAGACTAAAATGGGAAGATAGAACAATACTCAATCACTATCCTCACGACAGGAACTTAGTCCTCAAAACACGACAAAAACCCAACTCCCCTCTTTCTTCTCCTCTTCTATGATCTATCCTCGGATCTCAGTAGGCTCCCTCAACCCTTTTAACCAAATGCCCAAACTGACCTCCCTTGTGTTGATCTTGATTCTTGAAGGTTCTAGCTTCCTTTCCTAACCTGCGGACGTTGAGTATCGATTGCTATTTTGACAAAATGAACGAATTTGCGAGCTTGTTGGTTGAGATCCTGAGGTTCACTCACCTAGAAACCATGTTCACGCGTCACTTCCACGTCATGAACATGGACGTTGTTCATGACAAAGCCTGCGCCGCAGCCCAGCTGATGCAGGCAGCACGCGACCAGGGCGTGCAATTGATGAAGCTTGCTGATCTAGCTGTCAATCTGATGACTCATGAGTCTGAGCCATCGCCAAGGGAGTGGCCGGTATCGCTGGGGGAGTAGGATACTATTACTGAGTTCAAGGGGACGGAGTGGCCCGCAAGGCACCGTGGTCCGTAAATTGGTTAGGTTCTGTTGTTATACGTCCCGTATCATTTTGTTACATCAGCCCTTTGCCCAAGTCCTCCTGATATATGGTTCGCATCTGTTGACTCTTGAGCCAGAGCGGAGAATCGGATTATCGGCCTGATTCATTGATATAGGAAGTTTGTGAATCGTGACCAGGTTGCACAGCTCGCAGTTATTGCATCTCCGTGTCCTATGGTTAATGTTTCCTTTCTCTGCAATCAGTTAGATATGTAAGCCGGAAAAAACGGCTCCGATCATCGATTTGCTCTTCAATATTTTTCTTACGGTCCTTCCTAATCAGCGCATCTCTGTTCAAGTTCCCTGGTAGTAGTGAAAGATTTCTTGATAAGTTGATTATCTCTAATTGAAGACATACATAACATGATGTGTAAGCTTGGGCAGGCGCCTTCATACACGACTGACGAGATGAGATGCCTCAATCTTGATAAATGAAACGTTCCACTATACCGTGTGCCTGCTACAAAGGCTGAGCAGACGTGATACCTCCTTCGAGACGTCAAATGCTTTCCCAATAGCTTCAAAGTTCAAAGGGCGTCGTGGTGTGACACTGACGGGTCGCCCTTCGCTGCAAACGGTGATGGGTTGCCAGTTGGTAGTTCACCTACCGATGTCACGAGATTGATCATCTTGATGAAGAAACTTGTTGGCCGGATGCGAGTAGACATTGGATATCTGTCAGAAGTCATTTGCTGCAGAGGTTTTGACGGACGACCTTATAACAGCGTTCGGTACTCATTATAGGCCAACTATTGGGTGAGGGTGATGTACTCCTGTTTGCAGCCTTGAACCGCGTCGGAGAACGCGTCTCTTTTGCTGTTTTTGAGTCTTGACACGCAGAAATTGACTTTCTGTACAAGTTGTCAATTGTACAGGGCTCAGTAGCTTGTATAATGCTTGTTCTTTCATCGTCATCTGGCGCAACGGGATTGGGCACAGACTGTAGACAACCCGGCGCCGCGATTGGCTCCTGGAGCCAGGCCATCACACAAACACGTACTTTCGGCGAAGCAAACATGTTTACTTCTCACATTGCCTCTTCAATTATTGCTTAATCTCGTCCCCGGGCACTATACCATCACCACACCACTTATTGTTCAAGAGACTACCATGGACTTGTCGCCAAAACTTCAGGTAAAAATAAGATGGCGCGATCCTCGGTCCACGTGTACTATGGACGGATCAAGTTCAGTCTCTAACTGGTCGAGGTTCAAGCAACTTTATGACGCACGGCACGTCCTCAAACAAGATCCGTTATGCGTGTCCCTGCCCGCCGAGATTGTATCGCAAATCTTCGGGTACCTAAGATGTGATGAAATCTCGTTAGTTGACTTCCTCTTCTCCCCTCTCGAATCACACACCGACTCGTACCCGAACTCTTTCGCCTCTAATACCATGTATTGTACAGTCTCTGCTTGCGCGTTTCAAAGCATTGGAAACGCACGCTCACCAGCCCCATAAATGCCCCAATATGGAGAGACATGCGATTTTCAGATAGGCGCCGGAGATTCCCCGGCCCCGAAGAATTGAAGAGGATGCTTGCCTGGGCAGGAGATGGAGGTGCTAGAAAGATCGAGATACCGGCAAAAATGGACCTCACCCAATCAATCTTGACGCTGCTACTCGATGAATCGCCCTGTCTGGAGAATTTGACGATTTTGAATCGACGGGCCAAAATTTTGTTTCCTTCAAATGGGAAGACATGGAACCGGCTAAGGCAGTTCTCTCTTCAAGTGGACGCTGACGACTGTTTGAGTTTCGGATACTTCCATGATGAAAGTCTAGTGGATCCCGGAGGGTTGCCTTGTTCGTTCCTCCAAGACGCTGCCGGCTCCTTGGAGCGTCTCGAATTCTCGGGGATTCCAGTGGAATGGTACGACAGTGAGGGGACATTCATCCCCTTTCTTCCCAAGCTGAAGATGTTGCGCATAAATAACGCGGATAAGTTTAGGTCATATGAAAGAGACCCAACTGTCCCGTTCCCTATAGTGAGTCTCCCCTGGGCCCTGGCAAAGGGCCCATGTGAACAGCTCTTTTCTGCCGTCCTTTCCCCTTCTCTTTCTTACTTGGTTTGGCTTCTCTTTTCGTCCTTGCTGCTAGCCTGCTACACGCAGCGAATGATGCGCGGCGCGTACAACTTGAACCAAGCAATGAACTAATTCATTGAGTCTTTGTAGTATCCTCTTGCCGTCGCCTTTCCAAGACTGGAGCAGCTTGCCATTGGCCCCGACATACCCCACCTTGATCCGGAGCCCGTGTCGATTTGGCGAGACAAACGGGATGACATCTGGCCTCACCTAAAGGTGCTCATATTCGAGGTCATGCGCTGTGAAAAACCAAGCCTCGATACAGCAAGAACGCGTTCGGCGCTGCGGTGCCTGACGTGTCTCAACCGCGGCAATTCACTGCAGCATATTAATTTGGAGTTCTTTTGGGGCTGGTCTGAAAGGGACATTTTCAGCGGTGGTGATGATCTACTCCCTGATTCTGACATTGTCCAGGATGCAGAATTTAAAAATCTACGCTCATTCAGGTCGAGAACGCTTAGCATCACGCCAGAGGGAGCTCGGAACTTGCTGTCCAAAGCAGTGCAGACAAATCAGTTGACGTGCTTTAACATTGTCTTTCCCCTGAGTTACTCACACCAACCCGGCTGGTCTTCAACGTCCGATAGAGATGTGGGAGAAAGGCTTGCTGACCATTTGAAAGGCTACGATTGGGCCCGCGGTGCTCCCTCAATCCAGTCTTTGGGCTGCTATAATCTTCGCCTCCACCGTACTCCCAAAAACGATCAGAACCATTTCGTGGCGCACTTCCTAGCTACATTTCCTAACCTGCGGACGCTGAGTATTGATTGCGACTATGACGATATAGACGACTATGCGAGCTTGTTGGTTGAGATCCTGAGGTTCACTCACCTCGAAACCATGTACATGAAACATGTTGACCGCGAAGCCTGTGCCCAGCTGAGGCAGGCAGCGCGCGCCCAGGGCGTGCAATTGATGGATCTTCCTTATTTGTATCCTCAAATCCCGGGCATATCAACGGAATTTCCGGTCTCGCTGGGGGGGTAGGAGGCTGAGCTGCTACTGAACGGGAACAGAATGGCGACCGTTGCCGCAAGGCACCGTAAATTAATTCGGCTCTTTTGTAACTTTTACACGCCCTCGATCGTACTCTTACATCAGTCCTTTGCCCAAATGCTCCTGAAAGAGTCCCCGCATCTGTTGACTCTTGAGCTGAGAATCGGCATTATACATTCATACAGGACGTTCGTCACTCCTGAATCCGTGATTGAGGTGGGCGGCTCGCAGTCATCGCATCGCCGCGTCCCATCATATGAGCCATTTATTAGATAGGGAGGGAGCCGCGATCTCAGCTGGCAGCAAGAATGACATTTTGAAATGAAACAAATATGTACTCTTCATCGAGCTTGCGATGCGACGTCTTGTTCATAAAGCTCAGAAGTTGTTCTGAGTCAGAGCAACGGTATATGAAGGGCGAGCTTCAAATTGTCAATCGATACAGCGTCAAATCTCTTTCCTCCACACCTTTTTACAAATACAGGACACCAATTTTCAAAAAATAAACAAAAGCAAATACCCAAGAAACAGCTCACGATCACCCTCGTCATAGCTGACTCATCTATTCAATGAGCGGTAAGCCGATAGTAGGGCGCATCAACAAGATATGCAGCTCGCGAAACAGGGTTCGGACCTGAATCTTTGTCTCCTTGTAGACTTGCAAGTTTTCATACGAGCCATCGAGCTGCTTGTCAGGGCTTGTAAGATCACAACGGAGTGAAGACTGAAGACAACATGTCAAAGGTGGATGTCGATGATACACGTGCGAGGCCAACTGTCTCTTATGTCCTTCGCTCCCACGCTTGTGTCACCGCAATCTCTGACTTCTTGCGGAGCCCACTTCCAGCAAAACTACGGAGTACACCAAGCAAGTTTTCGCAGTAAAAGTTTCGGACACCTGGATTCAAAATACGGTAACGATGTACATATGTACCACTTCCAGTTGGAGAAGCTGTAGCCCGGTTCTGTTAGAACCTGGCAATAGGCCCCAGAGACCAAGTCATGTGATCTCCGGCCCCAGTCAGTATATGACTCCCGGACCCTCTCCAGTTCTATAGTTACTCCTTCAAATCAACTCTTTCACCTGTCATCCTCTCATTGAAACAGGTTCATTGTAACAGTCGTCGTCGTAATCTCGTACTGGTCGTAAGTACCGAGCTTTTCCAAGGGGGCACCTTTGGCGTTGGCGTCGGCGGGAGTTTGGGCACTTTTGGTTCCATCGGCAGATCCATTAGCTTCTCATGACCTGCGGATAGGACTGGTGTGTGTAAGGTAACAATAGATGCCAGCATAAACCTTTCCTTATTAAGGCTGCGGAGGGTCTTCGGATAAATGCGTCTGAGGCATTGGATGGCCATAACATGTTCGATCGATCGAGTGAATGGGTTTTTTTTTACCCGAGGCGAGGATCTAGATTTCAGAGCGCACATCAACCGACATCGACCAGGCTTTCTCGTGTGCTTCCATCGCCGCGCCGTGCGGAAAGACCACTTGGTTGTACAGTTCGATAGAAGGACTAGGAAAGACAGACTGGAACATGTTGCACAAAAGAGTGGGCGTAGCCGTCTGGCCACTGGTCTGTGCTTTGAGTACCCCTATACCGTGCGACAGAACGCGATGCCCTAAATTCAAAGTCGTTGAGTTGGTTGTATTGTTTCTGGTTCATGGTTGATGAATTGACGTTGTTGTCGAAGCAAATTAAATGGTGAGCTTGTGACCTTGGCCGTATGACTTCAGAAAATTCTGTTGAGAAAACTTGCTTGGCGAGTAGTTTTGCTCCCTGACACTGTTATTAACTTCCGCATCGACCAGAAACTCCAGCGTGTAGCCGATCTTGATAGCTGCATAATGACAGAACGAAGCACGCTCAGACTTTATGTCTGAACATGCCAACATAGTGTCACACTGTCAAGCCAGAGAATTTCTCGCTGCCACTCCGACTGCCGTCGGTACAGGTAGTCTGCGCCACGGGCGCTGATTTCATAAGACAAACTTCAAAGCTGATGTGCTGCTAGAATGGGCCCCTTCCCGAGCAGGGTAACATCAGTCATCAATGATCAGACCGCCCCAAAGAGGGATTTGGTTGATGTACACATGACCATTCCAATTTCCGGCCAAATCTTTGAGGATCAATATGACGGGCCCGTAACAAATGATGCCAAAATACCCGGGAACCCCAATAGGCGCTGAAGATCTCGCGGATGGCTGGATCCTTAAGAAGTTAAGCTTGCCCCACCAAAGATGTCTTCGTCCAGTTTTGTCACCCTTGACATTCTGAGAGGGGAGCTCAGCCTTCGGGAGGGAGGGAGAGGAGCTGAGGTACGAGAGGAGGGAGAGGACAGAGAGCCTTCCCATGGGTCTGCCTATATTGGTCCCGTTGCCAGCGGCCCTTGCACAGTCGGGCGCTGCGGGCGCTAAAGAATGCAATTAATGATATTAGAGGGGGAGAGGGTGAAGTTATCTATAAACGATATAGATGTTAAAATGTTTGCTCAGGGGTATAAAGATGTACTGCAGTCTGTTCTGAACAGTGAATAGCGATCTTATCGGTGATGATCAACTCTTCCTGGGCCAAGTAGCACTGTCGAAGTGACTCGAGAGGACAGTGGTCGTAGGGCAATATTAAGGCAACCCTGGCAGCCGTGTCTTCGTCGTGCTGCACGATATTGAGATCCAAGTCACAAAGCATCCCACTGCAGGAGGTATCGCCAGAGCCTTGATACTGATTGAAGCCAGTATTAGTAATGATGACTATATTCTTCATCAGTGACAATCATTATAGCCCATGACCATTGTCGCCTACGATCTTTATGACCTAGACGGCCTGGTAGTTACAATGGTTTGAGTTTGTGATTGTTTTGATCAATGATCGTTGTAATCTATGGTGTGTGGTTAGAAACGATCATGAAGTTGTAGAGATGGCCAGTGTGACTTACGATTGTTTTGATCTATGTAGGTAGACTAGACGGTCTGGCAGTTACAATGGGTTGTGTTGGTTTAACAGGGTAGATAGGTAACTCGGACAGATAAACAATGCATGCAAAGACAATGAGTCAAGAATCACTGAATCCCCAGTCCGCAGATGTTTGCGGATAAAGATGACATAGATTACATGGTGACTTTACTGATGGCTATCGAACTAGGAGGAAGAGAAAATGGGGAAAGAAGTGCTTGGTTTTGGATCACGGGGCAGCTGAAGCTTAGCCAATCAGCGTGCTCACTTACTCGGCTCCAGCAGGTCGATACTTCCTCATCCTGAAGTCCTGACCTCGCACCTTCCGCAATGAACCATGACTTTCACCCCGCAAGTTCACAAAGCAGTGAGCAGTGAATGTTCTGACAGTTCTGTCCCTTCAAGCCGTGGCTTCCCATGACGCAAACGTCTTGACGATACCGAAACGAAAGTCTCTGCCAAAAAGTCTGAAAATTTCCACCTGACATTTAGCTGTAGTCTATCTCGTCTCTGCTACGGCACTCGAGGCGCGACTCGCGAGAGCGAGAAAAGATTGAGGTGATACACTTGTGCTATTCCACCAAGAAAAACTCAAAATGAAAAACTTGACCACGAATGCCGAGGCATGGTAGTCCATGAGGGCGTGAAGTTTTGAGTCAGCGACGAGTGCAAGTTCATGTTTTGGATCACATCCCCCTTCCTTTGCTCCGCAATGCTGGTCTATACATGTGTAGACTTCTGTAGTAACCAGACCTTGACTGCGTGTTGGTGTTCCTCGGTCATCATCAATCATGGCCCTACTGCACCATGTCTGAAGGCTCCCATGGCTAACTCACCATGGTCCACTATCCAGCAGACGACATCTCCGAGCTCTCAAAAATGCTCCAGCATCGGAACGTGAGCCACACAAGTAGAAATTGAATGCCCTGAGACCCCCAGTCTTGGTCACGACTTGGTGAATGCCGGGTGAAACGCTCCAATGCGGTCAAAGCATACAACTCTTCTCGACGTCCTTGTTCTATTTTCGCCCCCACGGGCTAGTTAGACGACACAAGCATGTATCGCATTCGCGATCTCTTACCTTCTTCGGGGTGTAAGCGATCACGTATTATTTTCGCACCATAAGCTCAGCATCAGGCACCTTTCAGACCCGAACGAGGGCAACCTAAATCAGAGTAAGAGATGCAAAGAGCAACCCGTGGAAGCATGTCGTCTGATGACGGTGGAAATTTCCAATCGGAGCCGTTTGCGTAGAGAGGACTTTTCCATCACGAGAGGAAGCCTGTGAGAATGTTAGTGTGTACATATAAGCATAAGCATGCGATGGCAGTGCCCCTGTGTACTGCCTTGAATATTGATACATAAAACACATGTAATCTATATACTTTGAGATCCATACCATCCAGATTCCAACTCCTCAAATAGCATCCCAGAAAAAACTTACTCAACATCACGAATACCGCGAACCCTCATCCCGACCAGATAACCCACGCCCCCGATTCTCCTCCTCCTCCTCGTCCCCCTCCCTCCGCAACAAAGCCTCTCGGTCCTCATCACCCCCCTCCCCTCTATACAACACATAATGCTGCGCCAAAAATATCCCATCATACACAAAACTGATATTCCCCAACGCAAATTTAATCGGATTCCCCGTGATCCCACTCCAATGCCCCTGCAAATAACTATCAATCCCCTGCTGCGCCGTACTCAGCACCCCTCCCACCAAATCCAGCACAACCTGCCACACACTCCATCCCCTCGTACTCTTATTTCGATAATTCGCCAGAATCTGCGGCCAGAGCTTGATAAGGGAAATGATGAGTTTGACGTGGCCGAGGGCATAGACGATGTCGAGTTCGCACCAGGATGTGGCGGGGTTGACTCGCACTCCAGTAGCAGCAACACCACTACCGCCACCATCGCGAACACCAGCAGTACCGGTCGCAGCAGCAGCAGCAGCATCCCTCACCGTAAGCAACCACACCACCGCAACCCCCACAAAAGACCCCCCCGCCACACCCATAATAAACCGACTCGGCTTCGCGCCCACCGAATACCGAATCCCCCACCACGAACGGCATAGATACTGCGACACCGTCAACGCAGACGCCAGTAAGGCGTGCAGCGCAAAGGCGATATCATTCGATTGGACCGTCGGGGTGAGATTCTCGTGGCGGGATGCGTATTGGGCCCGTATGAGAGGCGAGGCGTATAGGGCGAGGGAGGAGAGGAAGTAGGCGAGGAAGCCTAGCCAGCATACAATTACATGTGTGTTGATTAGCGCGCATTCTGATTCAGAGTAGCAAGGCAGGTTCGGTGTGTTTGGATCAAGAATGGAGTGGGATGGTTTGTTTGGTGTGTTTGGATGAAGAATGGGGTGGCATGATATGTTGGTAGTATTCAGATCAAGATATTCAGATCAAGAAAGGAAAGGGTAGGAATAATGCACATTCGCACGCAAAGAAAAGCAAATATATGTAGTATCACCAACCAAGCACGTTTATAAGCGGAAAATCAACAGTCGTCCCAGAGGTACTCTTCCGGCGCGCATTAAGAAGCAGTTGCGGGTAGAAAGATGCGCTCCAGGAAAAGGTGTAGATCCAGCCGCAGAGGGCGGAGAGGATCGGGAGGAGGGCCATCGGGGGCGCGGCGCGGCGCGGCGCGTGGGGGGTGTGAGAGCGCGGGAGGGCTGGGCGAGTCTGGAGGAGAAGTGAGGGTGGAAAGATCGTGCAGGTTAGGTTCAGGGCATGGCGAGTTGCGAGTTGGTGATGACGATGGTGATGTTTTTGCGTTGTAGCCTGTAGGATTGTAGTCGCGACTCGCGAGATATGATACCTAATGTACGGAGTAAGAGAGAAGGTGGGGGATGGGCCGAGGTGCGTTTCATGTTGAGGATCCACCGCGGCGCGAGCCATCAATGATCATCCTTGCTGCTTGCATGATGCAACTTGCAAGATGGCGGGTCTTTGTTTCGGGCCATCCTATGGTACCTAGGTACATAGGTACATACCTACATACGGAGTTAGGTACATATACATAGGTACCTATGTATGTACATCCTCCTGCTGATGAGCCTGTCAGCCCTCGTCTGCGTCTTGTGTTTATAAGCAAGCAAACAAGTAGTAAGCAATTTATCTAAAAGTCTCTGTCTATATACACATTAGGCATCACACGCATTGCGACCTATAAATCATGATACGGTTCTGTATCGACGCGGACGTACTAGACCCGCAGAAGCACATCACATTCTGGCCAACCATGGCATCAACACTGAAAGCAAGGGAAGCACCAAAACACAACTTACACTGTACAGTATACACTGAAAACGCAGCAAGAAGACCAAAAAAAAAAGAATAATGGATAAGAAGTAATAAGTAACGATAATGAGAGCGCGACAGATATATTCTCCATCGTCCAAGCAATGACTTTCCCCAGCTCTTCTACTTCTCTCTTTCACTCTTCCTCTCTTGCCAGTGTCGCCACTGTTGATTCTTTGCAAGCAAAGACGCAAGAAAAGAACAAGCAACGCAAGTAAGCAAAAAGCAACGCAATGCAACGCCAGTAGCCATGAACGGCCTCATGAACTGGTAACTGGTGACTAGTAGATTCTCAGAATCCCTCCCCTGTTTTTGACTTCCTTCCTGTATTCCCATTCCTTCAGGCTCAAGCCTTTCTTTTCTTTCATCCCTGTTCTACCCTCGTCTTTTTCTTCTCCTTCTTTCTTCCTTTGTTCCCGTCTTGTCTCTATTTCCCCCATTTTTTTCTATCCATTTTTTCTCTCGTCTTTTTTCTCCCTTCCTTGCACCCCTTCAGACTTCTGCTTAACAGGGCCTTTCTTGTCTCCCCATCTCCTTACGAGCATGGCCTCCCTGTCCCATCAATAGACATCTTCCCCTCCCCAAAAGATCACAGCAAAGACAAAAGAAACAGTACAAAAGAAAAGATATCAGTTTGCTCCACCCCCGCCCATGGCCTTCGGCAATCCCTTCCACGCCGCCGCATCTGGAACCTTGGCCCTCCCAAAGTCCTCATCAAGATCGAGCAAGATCTTAAGCGCATTTCTACTCCTCACAAACGGCAATGTATCCAGACTTCCCCCATCCAACGTAGCCATCTGCTGCGCCTGCTGTCGCTGCATCGTCTCCTCCTTCTTTACACCGCCCGGCATAGGCAACGCATTCTGCAAGAATTCATACGCCGCCAGCGTGAAGCCAAACTGCGGCGAGGATCGGAAAATTCGCGCAGGCCCGCCCTTGAAGAAGGCTCGGAAGCCTTCTTCCTTCCAGATTGTTTGCGCGGCGTGTCGCAGGCCCGTGTAGGTGGCTTCGCCTTTGCGCGCTTCAACCTGGAGACGCGTCTTGATGACATCGCAGGGCGTGGTGAGGTATGCGGCGGGCATGCCGGCAATGGCGCCCGCCGTGAGGAGCTGCAGCACGCCAAGCTTCTTGGTGGGGGATTCGCCGAAAAAGTCGCGCTTCAGGTGGCTGTAGGTTGGGAAGTAGATGGCGGAAAAGGGCACATCACGGAGGAGGCATGCCGATGCGCCTTTGTACAAACCGACGAGTCCCAAATTGCGGACGATCCACATGGCGGAGCGTTTTGGTGTGCCTTGCAGCGTCTTGGCTACCTCGCCCTGGATTTGGAGCCGGATTTTGACAATCTCGAGAGGGTTAGTGAAGACGACCTGGCATCCACCGGCGCTGGCACCGGCGAGGATCTCGGCTCCAAGAGTAATGCGGCCCTGTTTGTCGGTAAAGTGGCTTCGGACGATATCATTCACGGTCAGCTTGATAGCCTTTTCGGGTGCCACGCCCACGAGTTGCGGCAGGACGCCCGAGTACAGGCCGCGGAGGCCCTCGTTGCGGAACACTTTTTGGAAGCAGTCAATCGAGTTCTTGTAAAGACGCTGGCCGGGCTGGGCACCACGCTGGTTCTGCAGTCGAGTCTTGACCAGGTCAATGGGGTACACCATGAAGGCACCAAACGCGCCGGCCAAACTGCCCAGTCCAAAGTTGTATGCCGATTCGAGAGCCCCGTGCAGCATAGAAGCCGGTTTCGACGACGAACTAGCTGCCGCATGACCGTCGTTGTGACCATCGAACATGGACGTCGCCCGCCGCCATAGAGGGTCCAGCACCTTGGCAAAGTCATTGATCCCCAGACGGCCCGAAGGTTCGTCCAGACTGGCAAAGTGGAACAGAATATCGGCTTCCATGGGCGTGAAGACGGAGAAGCGCGTCACCAGGGCAGCCTCATGGGCAAAGTCGGCGCGGGTAATCTTGCCATCGGCGCTCTTGGCAACCGCACGGCGGACCACAAGCTCGACCAGATCCATTTCCTTGACCATGTTCTGGAAAGCGCGGACGTTGGCGTACGAGATGTTGCTGCCACCGGTGGACATGTTGCACAGGGTATGCAAGTTGTCCAAGATGTGGTCGGAGAGTTTGTGCTTTGATGTCTCGCGGATGATGCGCGCAAAGTCGTCCGGGCCAATGTACCCATCCCCGTCCTTGTCCAAGAGCTGGAAGGCTTGGCGGATGCGCTCCCCTTGCAAGCCGCGCAGCATCTGGGAGAACTGCGTGTAGCTCAGGTCATGGCGCTTCTTGCGCCCAAGGTACAGCTTGGCCCATTCGCAATCCCAGTTAAAGGGGATGTTATCCGGCCCTTTGTTGAGATCGTACAGGCGGCGGAAGTTGTCGAAGGTGACATTGCCGGTGCGGTCCACATCAAACAAGCGAAACGCGATGAGGTACTCGGCATCGGGCTTCAACAAGAGGTTCTCAAAGACGCCCCAGTCCGTCAAGCTTAGACGTCCCGTGCCTTTGTTGTCGGCAACGCGGAACAAGATTGAATACTGGTGACGTTTGATTTTGTGCTGCCCAAAAAAGTGTCGTCAGCAATGCCCGTCACAGATGAACTCTGCTTCCTATTAAGATGCACCCCTGTGACTCACATAGTCTTCATCTTCGGGCGCAATGGCATTAATAAACTCGTCCTGCCCCATGTAAAGCTCGCCCGTCTCAGCATCCTTGACAGCATGCGCATTGAAGCGCGCCCTGCTCTGCGCCGACAATTGAGCATCGGGCTCGTCAATGGCAGTGCCCACGAGGGTCTCCTTGACTGTCTCCTTGATCTTGGCAGAAGGACTAGCCATGTTGTATGCGGGGTCTGTACGCCGTCAAAGGAACAAGGAAGAAGAAACAAGCGCAGCAGGCCGGCCGTCTACGGTCTGTGCGGGTTCGTCGTGCGGGATCGTGTTCGTTCAACCGAGGGATGCCGAGGGCATCTGTCAGGTTCGATCGGAGGTCGATGTCGATGTCAATGTCTGATGGACAAGTCTCAATGCTCAATTTTCGATTCGGTCGATTCAACTGATCGTTGTTCGGCTTGCGTGTCTGACGTCTTGGCCACAACCCACGTCTGCAAAGAAAGGAAATTTTCCCACGATGCACCCAGGCAGGACCAGCGCGATTTGCGGTATTGCAGCGTGGATCGTTGTTCGCAAACCAGAAGGTTGAAACGCACGAGAAAAGAGGCACAGGAAAAGGCAGACAAAAAGAGGAAATTCCACTTTCAGACGAGATGGCCGTTTTCGCTCGAGTCGAAATGTCTCCCAGCCGGTTCGGCAGGTATGTAATTAGGTCGGTAAGCCTGGAAGGGACTGGGACTCGGGAGCCTGGAGGGAGGGGCTGGTGCCTGTCTCTGACTCAGTGACTCTTGTAACTTGTTTGTCCGGGGTTTAGTTTTGCAGAGGACGAAAGGGGAGAAGTTGGAAGGGGGGGCGCCCCCAAAAGAAGAGAAGCCAAGGAAGCCAAGTCAACCGTCGTTCGGGTCGGGGAGGACGGGAGGACACGGGTCACCTGCACTGCTCCACGAAGCGAAAATCGCATCTGCCATTGCGTCCAATGAAATCTTGAGGAGCACCTCGTGAGATTGCTCTCGTTGGACGTTATCTGCGGGAGGAAGGTGCGGATTAAAGATTCTCGATCTCAGCTTATGCACGTCCACGGGAGGCCGATGCATTGCAGTAGCCAATGCAACCTATAGTAACGCTCAGTAAAAATAGATGCACGAAATGGATGCGGTCAGTCAGTCAGTCAAGCTGTCCATACGGAGTATGTATGTATTCACAAATCATTCATCACTTGCTCCAGCCTTCAGGCAATTCAACACAATCGTCTGCAGTAAACTACATATATTCCACTCGCAGTCCAACTCCCTCCGACATCCCACTCCGCATTCTACTTCAATGCAACGTTATTCTCCATAGGATACGGAGTACTCCTATAGGCCATAGCATTTCATGAACCCAGGCTTGAGCTTCAGGCAATCCCACGCACCCAGCACGTCATGTAACCCGTTGTATTCACTCCATTCATTCACTTCCAACATTCACCTCGTCGTCATTCCCTCGATATCCCACTGGCATGTGACCCAAGATTTAGCCGAGAGTTCAACATTGTGTACATATGTATTCACTCCACATTCAAGGCATCACCCAGTTGTATTCACTCAAACTTCACTTCCATTGACTCAAGTCGCTTCACCACGACACCTTCACAACACGTGCACATATCCGTAACTTTTTTGCCAACACATGCATCTGGTATTATCCCCCTCCCCGCACGCAAAATATAAAGTTGGAACAAGCATACCTTACAAACACCACACCCCCCACGGCAACTTCGCCGACAATAGGAACACTCCTCAATCCAGCCCCGTCCAGCCCAGTCCAGCCCAGTCCAGCCCAGCCCAATCATCAGAGCAAAGATGATCCCTCCAGAAAAGGGACATAGTCAGTCCAGTCTCCTCAGTCCCGTTTCATCCTCGTCTTCAATTCCGTCTCTTAGGTCCCTGTAGCGTAGCCTGTCTCCTTTACTCCCTACTCCCTACCGCCTTGGGCTTCCTCGCCAGTCTCTCAAGTCTCACACCAAACACCCGTCATCCCACCCTGGAAATACGTAATAATGACTAAGTTAAAGGGCCGCAAAAGGGGACCAGAACATGTAAAAATGCGCAAAACAAAGGTATTATAAAAGAAAGGTAAGAATCCTCATAACTATGCAGCAGTACATCCCCCAGATGTGCCGTTGCCCAAACTCCTCCCGCTTTTTGGCAATACGGTATCCATGCAAGTAAGTTCCAGAGTACACACGATATAACAGCTACAACGAGCAAGCCTTAACCAGTCCCCAAAACGCCCAGCCTCATGGAATAATAGCTACAGATAAAACAAGGGTAGAACAAGAAAGCACCAGCGTCGAGAAGGCCAATGTGCTGTTGCAAAAAAAAAACGAGTAGGCGCGAAATGAGGTGCGCAGAGTTAAAAGCGTCATGTACATCGTTAAGAAGAAAATGAAAGGAATGATATAACTGAAGAACTCGTTAGAGACTTCATGAGCCGCAAATGTCGGGGGTGGGTGAATGACCAGTGATGTCCCCATCGGACGGCAAAAGTCCACCTATTACGTGTAATTAAGCAGCAGAAGGGCCTTGAATGATTGAGAGGGTCCTTGGAATGACCGAAGGAGAAATTAAAAAGAGGCCAAAAGTAGAGCGAAAGAGAAAGCAGAGGAAAGATTGGCAATTGCCATGGGCCGCCCGTGATCATCCACAGTGGCGGCTGGCTAGGCTGCCTGTGTAGTCATGCGCAGACCTCAGACAGCAATCTCTGACGCAGGACCGACATCAGCCTTCTGCAGATACCAATAAGCCATTGGCGTAGTGCAACGCGTCTGAGAAGTCGGCCGTCTGTCCCCGCATCGCTCGAACAGTCGTCGCATGGTGTGGTAGCGTGAAGCCAGCGTCCAAGGCGTGCTGGACAACCGTTGACGCCTCTTTGAATCTCTGGTCCTGGTACTTTTCGAACACGGCGGAGTGATGACGGCGCGGGTGCTCACAGCATTCAATCATGATGGTGACTAGAGGCCTTAATTGGGCCCACGTGTATCCAGAGTAGTGGACATGCGCCTTGGTCTGGAACTTGGTTAGCCACAAATACATACAATAACAACATCAAGAGCCAACTCAGTCACATACCCAGTCACCCTTGTTCAGAATCAACCGCGACAAGCAGTGCGCTCCAGCGGCCAAAAAGCTCGGGGGCGACGCGACAAACCGCTCGTCCATAATGGTCAGTTCGAGAAAGTACTTGGCGAGTGTGCGAGTGTCAAGATCGTAGTTGTCGGCCTTGCTCACACGTCGGAGGAAGCTCATTGGGCCTGGCCAACCAAGCTCGAAGCTGAGCATGCTCAGCATGAACCGCTCGGCCTTGAGTATCTCTTCTGTCGTGTATCCGCCGTCCACCATGTAAACAATCTCCTCGAGAGAGGGGCAGTTGATTTCTTCGTATTTAGATGCCACCAGAATGGCCGTGGCTCCCACCAGCTGCAGTTTCCCAATCGACACGATTTTGCGAGACAAGAACCGGTCAATGTAGTTGACGGTAAGGAACAGCGTTTCCGGCAGCAAGCTGAATCGGTTGTGGACTTGGACGAGCCAATCCATCAGTACGGACCGCATCGTCCATTGGATTTCCGTCTGCATCTCCATGTAGTGAGGGTTCGGTTGCATTTTGATCTAGAGATGCCAGTGTCAGTCATGAGGGTGGAGAACACGGAAAAGAGAAAGGCCGTCTTTCTGGCAAGAGGCGCAATCGCCTGATGGCCACATACCTCTAGCTCCCGCATGTATTCAAAAATCTCCTCGCCATACTCGGCAACCATGCTCACGTCCCACATTTCCTCTTCTAAGTCATCCGATGATCGGCAGCGTTGGACTTCAAGCTTGGCTTCTTCCAGCTCGCGTTGTATCCTCGAGGTGACAGGTGGAGCTAGAATCGTGGTAACGCCGCCCATGGTCATATTTTGGGTCGGGAAGGAGTGTGCAGTGGTATAGGCCTGATCCTGGTCATCGTAGTCTTCGTCTTCCTCCTCGTCCCAGTACTCCTCTGGCTCTGACAGTGCTTGTGTATGGCCTTCCTTGGCAGGGTTGTGGATCGGGTGGCCCTCCTCAGAGATGAGGTCAAGCTTGGAAGAAAGCTCGGGGTACGCATCAACATCGTTCACTTGGTGAAGCAGCTCGTCATCATCGGCGCAATACGGGAGATGGGCGTACATCTTCTCCTCCACTATACTGGCTGGAATCGTCATTGAGTCAGAACTTGCTGCAGGTGACTCGTCTCCGATGGTCTTTTCGACGGCCTGTTCAGCAAGACTCTCAAAGTGTTTGCTCTGCGTTCGGCGAAGCATCGGCTGTAGTGACGGTTTCAAGTGCGGCTGGCTCTTGTGGTGGCGAGGTTGCATCGGCGGAACATCTAATGCAGTTGTCGATAGGGGCACAGCAGCCTCCTCGTCTGACGACGCGTACACGGTTCGGGGCCGTGCCGCTGCTGAATCTGGAATCGGATCTTTAGATGGAACGGCAGCAGCCGACGAGGGGACGACGGCTTCCGCATCTTGGCCAGCCACTGAGTTTACCGCTTTGTTCCCTGCATCAGCAAATACTGTCAAGTTTGGCCTGTTCGAGGCGGCAGTGTTCGGTCGTTGTGCTGGACGAGAGAGTTGGTCCTTTGCGCCGCGACTATATGGGATATTCTCCTTGTTGATGAAGGTTGCCCTGGGAATGCCATTGGCCGTCTGGACCTTGGGCAATTTTCCAGTGTAAAGTCCGCCGATCGTTGATTTGGGCACATTCGTCACGTCACCAAATGCAGCCCGTCGTGCTGGACCACGCATGCCCATCGTGGTGGAAGCAGCCGTCGCTGCAGCAGCTGCCGCCATGGCTAGGTTTCCCGTCGACTTGTGTCTGTGGTGTAGAGCTTGATGATTGTTTTCGGAGCCGCGAGGTCGGGAGGGCTAGACGAGGTTCAATTGTCAGCGAGGTCCGAGCGGAAGATGCAGGTGGTGCAGGGGGGGAGAGTCGAGACAGGAGGCAAAGCGTGGAGCAGCTTGTAAGTTGTAAGTGCATCCGGTTGCACATTGCACCTCCTTCTCTCTCTTGAATTCATTTTTCGTGTTTATCGAGAGAAGCACATACCTTAGCATCCATGTCGTCTTGTCTTCGCCGGCGGCAAGAGATGAAAGTGTAATAAACACGAAATTGTCTAAGGATAATACGAGAAGGAAGCGTGGTTCTCGCAGACAGGGCAGCCTCGTGAGGAAGACAACGTCGCGAAACCTCAACTTCGGGTAATTAGAGGCAATTAAATTACGCGTCAACAATGTCGTGCGAGGACAAAGGAGCAGAAAGGGAGATCCGAGAGAAAGAAGACGTAGCCCGATGGCTAGTGCGTGTAGTTGTTTTTACTTGTCCAGTGTGCCTTTCTTCCTTGGACCTTCTCCTGTATACACGTGTGTGTGTTGATCCACTCAGCTGAGGCAAACTCGAAGGGTAAGAAATGCGGACTCTCTACTCTGAGACGTGTCTGAGGCAGAGCAGATCGGGGAAGGGAGAAGAAAATTCTATGTTCACTGAAACGGTGAAAGGCGATAAAAGATCAATGGCCTGTATTGGAAGAAGCAGAAGAAGCAGTCAGCAGAAGAAGCCACAGAGGAAGACGAGTAGAGGAAAACACGAACGAGGCGATTAGACAGACAGGAGCAGTCGCGAACAAGTCGGCAAGTGCTCACTCAACACCGCGCACCCGCGCAAACCGCGCAGACAAGACGCAAGAGGGCAGTGAAGACTCAAGAAGCTAGCGAGTTCGAATGTTGGGCTGCTCTGGGCGAAGCAGGGTTGAGGATAGAGCAGAAGACAGAGAGCATAAACAAAGCTTCAAGCAGAGCTTCAAAAAAAAAAGCTTCGAGAAGACCCAGATGGCAATCCCAAGTGGCGTCGTGTCAGCCGCTACAGGGACAATGGGAAGAAACGAAGCCGTTCCTCTAGGCGCCAGGGGGTGGAGAGATGACGGAACGCGCGAAACCGCTTTTGCTCTCGCGCCAAGCGAACTTGCCAGCCGTGGCTGCTCCGGCAAAACTAAGGGAGGGGAAATGGCCCAATGCAAGAGACAAAATGACGAAATGACACAAATAGAAGCACACAATACACACACGCGCATACGGAGTTCACAGCACAAGATGGGAAGCCAAAAATAATAAGATGCGGCGCAGCGCAACAGAAAAAAAGGTTAATACCTAAGCACAGCTCCCAAGCGCAGATTAGCGGCCGTCGTCGCATGTGCTTCAAGTTCCCTCGCTGAACCAGACGAGAACCCTGGTAGGATTCGAAATTTAGGGGGTAATCTTTTGTTAAATCGCAAATCACCCAACCGAACGCAATGGAAATCAAAAGGGGGGGAGTCGGGAGTCGGGACAAGGAGATTTGAGATGCGATGGGGCAAAAATTCCCTTCCCCGCCCTTCTGCGGGAGAAAAGGGAATGCCTGGGAATGTACTTGAGCGGTTGAGTTGAAACTTGAGGTGTTGCCTAGGGCTTACGAGCAACGCAAAGCAACAGCAGCATGCGACAGAAACGTGTGGAAAATACGAAATACAACGGCAAAACCCTCAGAAACAAGGTCGTTTCCTAGGTGAAGCCAATATGCAACGAGACGCAGAAACATGCCATCAAGCAAGCCCGAAGTGACCATGGACGGCCGAGTCGTGGCCTCTGGGCCCTATGGACCCAGCTGAAATACTCCGTAGGCACGGGCGAACTTGCAATGCACTCCAATCGTTCTGTTTAATGCCCGTCGTCCATCCAGGACCATCCTCCATCGCGGCGCATTGCAGATGCAAGAATCGCAGCCTCGCAGGCATGACGTTGCCAAATTGGCGAAAGCCCGTGCGACATGAACTCAACAGTGAACACGCAGCGCGCTTCAATGCTGTTACGCGCTCGGCTACGGAATCGGAGTCCCAGCTGTCCGCCAGTCCGCCAGTCCGCAGTTCTGTTTGTTTGTTTGTTTATTTATTTATTTACAAATTACACCCCCGCTTGCTTGTGCAGGCGTGCTGCGGTTTTCATGTTTATTATGCGCTCGCGGCTCGCCTTCTTGCTGCAATTATGCATAACACGCACAAACTCACGTGCAGCGCCCAAGCAGCCACTCACGGAGTTATGGGCCGCGCCACCCGCGCCTTGCGGGCGAATGGGATCCCTTCGTCGCACGTTGCAAGACCCTGTCGTCCGGACGATAAAAAGACCCACTCCTCACCACAGACAGCCACACACATGGCCGTGCACGCGAGGACGCTAGGCCTCTTCTGGGAGGAGCTACGTCGTCGGTCGCGTCTCACCAAGGAAGCTTTTGCGAGCCAGGACGAGGAGATGAGTAAACTTGAGCGACAGATTGGGAATTACAAGAGGTGAAACCAACAACGAGTATGAAATCGAAGTTTCAATTACAAGGATACCAGATATCGAGCCAATCTAACGTTAGTCATGGGTTTCAGGAGCTTGGTCTGTGTCTGTTTACGCGTCGAGCTTGCTTGGCGCCAATCTTACGCGAAGCCACGTGACTCTGGCTCCGCTCAATTTCCGTCTGGTGTTTCATCGCTTCTTCGGAGTCGGAGTTGCGCCGCCATGCTAGCCGGCCCTCTGCGCAGGATTGCAGAGTTGCAGATTGATTCAGAAAGTTGCGTTCTGGCGTCCCGTCTTTGGTCCTTGGTCTTTTGCTGCCAAGTCTTTGGCATTGTCGTCTGTTTGGTGTGTGGTGCAGCGTGCTGGTCAGGGACTCAGGGCCCATCTCCGCTCACAGCTTAGGAGGTACAGTATGTAGCTTCCATCGCGACTGTTGCTCAACCTCGGCAAAATCGCAAAGTCCCTTCCTCTCCCTTCCTTCAATGCGCAATCTTGTCGCCTTACAAGATGAGCCTCTCAGGAAAGGTCCAAGTAGTTCTCAATCGCGTATCAGCTCATAGCGGACAGGAAAGCTCAGTCATCGAGGGGTTGCGCGCAAATGGAGGAAGAACGAAGAAGGCTAGGTACCTATGTAGGTAAACTACGGATTAGTCGATAGTCCAGCGGAGGCGGTGACGGGCGGCAACCCCCGCACCGTACATTTGGCCAGAATTGAGTTCACTGTTCCTTCACCTGTTCCTTTAGTTTGAGAGGAAGTTGAGGAAGTCATGTTTTAAACAAAGACACAAAGATAAGACGTAGACAAAAGTTGGTCTCGAGTCTTAAAGATGGTGTATCAATCGCCGCTCAAACAGAAGGGGCCCCATATCGCATTCTGATCTCGGACGACTCAATCCGCCTTGGCCCCGGCCGATCCGCCTTCCCTCTCTGCTTTGTAAATTGTCGACAGTCGCACACCGCACATCCACTTGCCGCGAGTCGCAACTGTGTTCTTCTGCTATGTATTCGGCTAGCACTTGGAGTCGACAAAGCAGCGCTATTACCCTGTATGCTGGTCAGTGGTTTGCGAGAGCCTGCCTGCCTGCCTACATACCTATGTATCTGATGCGACTTGGTGTCTCTCTCACCACCACCAATGGGATTCCAATATGTACCTCCGTGGCCCGTGCGCCGTGCGCCTTGCTCCCAAAGAAGCCCACGAGGACGGATATCTTTGCTCAGACTGGCGGAACCATCATTTCGCTATCTTGGTGTCCTGCGTTTCTCTTTATGCTTCTTTCTTTGCCTCCATATATTTTTACCCTTCAATTCTTCAAAAGCTCATAAGCTCAAGCTTCAAATATGTACCTACATCCGCGACCCAGGATTTCAACAAGAGCGTCGCAATTGCCTCCTGAACCCTGTTCAAGCGGGCAAATGCACAATGCGCAACGGGAAGTTCAACTCGTCGGGAACACAAGTCGGCGACGCTGCCAAGGCTTGTCTGCATTTCGTGACAAGCCATCTCGCGCCCGAACAAGCAGCACCCCCTCTTCAAAGTGACACAAAGCAACGTGCCGATCTGATGTTTGCTTGTTTGCTCGGATCGGAACATGTTCGCCCAGCTTCGAGTATTACAGTACATACATACAGAGAAAATCTTGGGAAAAGGAGGGGGGTTCTTTATTTACCATGCGCCTATTAAATAGCGCAATCATTGGCATGAAACGTGCCACCCTTTCTTCTTGTGCCTCCCCTTTTGCAAAGGTGAGCAGAAAGTGTAGCGGATACGAGTTGTCATGGTCCATGGACAAGAGTTCGTTTGTAGTGTAGGCGAAATGGGGGTTATATTGACTGGCTGGGAACAAAGCCTAACAAGCCGTATTACAGCAGCGCGGCGCATCATCCGTTGTCTTGGGGGGGTCGTACCACGCATGTTGCGGCTTGCGTCATTTGCAAAAGTCGTGGGCAATGGGGAGTGAGATGTGTCATGTCGCATCAAGTTTTTTCGACAAGGACGGCTTCAAAGTTCAGTACCTAACTTCAGTTACGTGTCCTGACGGCCGTGCGTTTTCGCAAGTATCACGTAGATTGTTTTCTCTTGACTTTGCGTATGTAGCCAGGGCCGGCGCAATCAAGGCGGATTCTTCATCATCGTTAGGGGAACTATCAGGGTACTTGAAGCCTAAAGGCTGATGAAGCCAGGCTTCTTCCCCCCCCACACCACCACCACTTCTAGCTCCCTCGAGTCTCGACGAGACTTGAGAGTCGACTCCGCTTGTCGCTCAGATCCCTGCAGAAGATGCAGCGGGCGGTTGTGGCTGTGGCAGTCGACTGCGATCCTATCCACTGAGTGAGAACGGCGCTTGATTGTGCATCTAGGAGAATTGGCTTCCCAGCCGGCCTCATCGTCTCGATGGATGGTTTTGTATTTCAATCCGGCGCAGGTTTGCAAGAATTCGGAATTCGCAGCATGGCAGCCATGTTGAGCGACGGCGACTGGCATTGTCTGAGAGGAGGTGACTTTGGAATGCGGCGAGCTCGGCACCTTTGACGCAGCGCAGCGCAAACCACTTGCGGAGAACGGAAACACGCGAGCTGGAAAAAGGCCAATCAAGCCTCGGACCCGCACAGCTTCATCAGTGATCATCACCCATCAATCACCTTCATCTCTCCCCGCCTGGCACTTCTCGTCCAATTCGTCCATTGCGAGTGTACATACATGCTGAGTCCTGACAGGCTGACAGAGGTACCAACCGCAGCCGCCTCGGACTGGATGCCGGATTGCACTCGCAAAAGACGAACAGGCGATAAAGCTGTGCCATACATGATACCGTCCACCCGGCTTATGAGACAGAATGAGGCTAGTCTCTGAACAGCTAGAAGGAACAGCGAAGTGCCGCTTCAGTGTTCACTGCACGCACGAAAGGGGGCCCACATCATCTCAAAGGGGCACGCCCGGCAGCCATTTCACTATCGGGGCGTCAAGAGAAGGAACCACCGACGGAAAGGCTGCGCGTCGCAAAGCGCAGAGAAACGGGATTTTCGAGCGAGACGGATTGTGCTTGTCGCGGAACAATGCTGAGCCAGTTGAGAACTTGTTAAGCCGTGCCTCAAGCCGTTTCTGAAGCGTTTTTGAAGGCTAACTGAAGCCTTCGTCACGGCGCCGTTGAAGCGTGCGTGAACCTTCCGCAGAGTTCCTTCCCAGCGCAGGCTGCGCAGCACCTTCAATGGAGCTTAGGCCGGTCATGCGAGACCAGCCAATCGAACCCAATCGAGCCAATCAAGCCAGTGGTTTTGCGGGGGTGGGGGTCGAGTGCTACTGCACGAAACCGTCGTGCTCACCTGCTCTTTCCTCTCTTTGCTCTGCTGGAGGCTGGAGGCTGTTGTAATGTTCTATCGCCATGTCGCATCGGTCGTATCGGTATCGGGTCCATGGGCCATGGGATTCCCGATACAGTGCAATGCGCTGCGAGTTGCGGCATCCCGAGTTCGTTCCAGGCGCATGTATGCGCACTCGATGTGGATTATGGATATGGAGTGACCGGCACCTCATTCGTAGGCGTTGTCCGAAGGGCGACGACCCGAGAGATTGACAGATTGTACAGCGGCCAGTGGCCTGCAATGGCTACAAAGCTGAAAGGTGACAGTGAATGCAATGGCCATGGTTTCTACAGTAAATTACTTGGGGAAAGCATGGAAACTCTGCCGCGCATCGACGGAAGCTCGACCATATCTGGATGGATGATTCAGTTCAAGTTCAACCCACACACATGGAGCGGCCTACTGGCCATGTTTCAGGCCACCCAACACGCACAACCCACTTCTGCCGGGCTACAAACCGTCCATCTTCACTGCTGCAAACGAGGCACGTAATACAGAGTACAGTACAGTGTGTAATTACAGGAAGACCAGGCTGAGCCATGTCAGACGCACGGCGCATCATCTGCCACCGCACCCGGGGCAGCCCGGGAAGGTGCTGACCGCTGTAGCTCAGCGCAACATGCGCTGGAGACGCCATTCCCAGGCGCTAAACTTCAGCGGCCGCAGCGGTCACACCAGCGCTGACCCAGTGGCTTCAACGCTGTACTGCCCTCTTTCGGTTCTTCCCCCAGTCGTCTTCCCCCCTCTTGGTTCTGCTCTGCTGCGCCCGATGGCTCGAGGCGACAAAATCGGCCAACCTCGCCAGCCAACTCCTCTTTTCCTCGTCCACACATTCTTTCCATCAAGGCCACCATCAACATCAACCAAGCCACTCGTGAACATCTCTGGTAAGTATCATCGCCTCTATCATCATGCGCGATCACAGTACAGTCTCTATTTGAGCCATTCCATTCCGTCTTGTCCCCGCGGCGCTGTCCTTGTGCTCTGCCTTGGCTTCGCTTGGAACCCCCGAGCATGGGCAGCAGAACAGCCATCGGGCGGACGGCCAACGGCCTGAATGAGGCCATCTTGGCACCCATCACGCTCTTCATGTCACAACGGCTGCTAATCATCTTGTCTCGTCCCTAGATACCGTCTTGGGAGCTGTTACTTGCCATTCAAGCAACCGTCGCCCCCGTCGCGCAAAGCCCCAGATCCCCAACGTTGGACCTGGCGCTTACCGCCCGCCCGCCCGCCCGCCCATACGTAGCCTTGACGGCCGTGAATTTCCCCGTTGTGCCGTTGTGCCGTTGTGCTCAGAGAAACACCATCGAGCGCTGGTCGACTGTTACAATCACGCTGCCCAATCGCCTTTGAAAGGAGCACGAGGGCTTGCAAACGACTTTGCTGTTCTTTCAAGCACCTTGGCGCCTGGCTGCGTCCCAATCTTTTGATACACGCACGCACGCACGCACGCACGCAGGTTTCTGTCGCTGCAAACAAAAAAAAGCCTGGCCTACAGGCCCACGCTCGAGCTGGTACTTGCCCAACTCTCAATACCAACTCCAGTCAAGACTGGACTCTCTCGCCTCGGCCGATTCAACATTGCGCACTGCAGCCGGGAGAAAAGAAAGAGAATAATTACAGAACCGGCCACACTCCCAGCCATCATCATCATGGCCTACATGTCGCCTGTGAACCCTCCTCGTGAGACATCTCCCCATGGTGGCAGCGTGTCTCCCGCTGTAATCACAACCCCCAAGAATGTCGCATTCGAACTTCTCTTCCTCGAGTCGCCGCAATACCGGGCGCGCTTGCCCATGCGAGTCCAAATTTTTCCCCATGACACCACAGACTCAATAGTCACCACTGTGAAGAACTTTTATGGTCTTTACTCTGGTCCCTCCGGGTCCAAGGGTGTCAGCTTTGAGGACGAGCATGGCAATACGCTCATTGCCCGTTACGAAAACTTCAGGAACAACATGGTTGTCTATGTTCGTGTCATTGAAGAGGCGTCTTTGCCATCAGGCTCCGTTGGCCAGCAGTCAGCCTTTCATCGTAGCCCTGCGCACAAGACTGCCGAGTCGTCGTATGAGCAGGACGGCGGCTCGACTCACCCACAGCAGCAACATCAACCACAACAGCGTTTTGCTCAAGAGGACATGGCCAGACCCAGCTCCAGAGGCTCTAGGGGCTCACGGCGGCGCAGTCAGTCTCCCGTCAACGGCCATGGTCGAAGGTCTGATCCGTTTGGCACAAGCGAGAGGCATAGCCGGTTCCAGACGAGCAGAGATCGGAGGTCCGTCAACCACGCGCATGCCGATGGATGCAGCGAGAGTATCAACGGCTACAGCAGTGGCGATGGCGCTGGCAGCAGTGCGTCTGCCAAGGCCAAAGAGCTGCTGGGCACGACCGACATTAGTGTCGAGAACATCGTGGAAGGGGGCCGTCGCAAGCGAGCCAAGTTTGAGAGCTCGGTAAGTTTACAATGCCAGATCATCACATCATCATCGCTTATTCTAGTCTCTTTGGCATTCGACTAATCATTGACTCTTGTAGGAGTTGCCCTTGTTTGCACCGCCTCAGATGCCCGCGGCTACTTCGAATCCATCTGTTTCGCCGGCTCGTCGTATCGACAACTATCGTCCGTCGCTACCCTTTGTTCATCCGGGACAGCACCCGTTCTCCAACCCTCGGCCGATGCCATCTCCCCAAAGCTACAATGGTAACGCCCAGCCGTCAGTGTATGCCACACCTGCGCACGGCCATCGCTCTCGCGATAGTATCGGCTATGCCAGCAATGGCAGCGGTGTAGGGTCTGGCCCGAGTGGTGTGCTACCTACACCTGATCCCACCGTCGGTAGCTGCATGTCCGAGGAGGACAAGGACGTTGCTATCCAGCTGATGCGGTTGGGCGAGATGTCCAATGTTTCACACGGCCGCACCTCTGCGTCTACGCAAGATGATACCTTCAGTGGTCGCGCCGACGCTGCATCTTCCACTGGAGTCACTAGTGATGGCGACAGTTATAGCGAAGATGACACGCCGGCTGGTCTCCGCCGACAGAAGAAGCTGGATTCTACCACCACTGCTCGGCTGATTTATCCGTCCACCGAGACTCCTTTCCTACCCTCCACCGAAATGGCCGATGACAGCAGCGATGAGGCTGACTACGAAGATGGCAAGCCGGCATCGCACGCGGGCACCCTATGCAAGGCTGGGTCGGTCAAGACGAAATCCACCTCGACCAAGCCCAAGACTATTGCGTCGGCCTCCGTGTCCAAGCCGGCGGTCCAGCAAAAGGCTCTCAAGGCTCCTCGACCTGCATCCGCCCCCAAGGCCAAGAAGCAGGCTCCTTTTGCCGCTGTTCCCACTTCTGCTGCTGCCTCTACCAGCGTCGCGATCAACATTGCCGCCGCTGCCGCCGCCGCTGCCGCCGCCGCCGCACATGGCCCCATCTCTCCTGCGTCCACGAGCCAGTCGAGAAAGCCTTCTGTCGCTTCGGCCAGTCACATGCTTCACCCAGGAGACGATGAGCAGCCAGATCTTTCGACCAAGCCGCGATGCCAGCGCTGTCGCAAGAGCAAAAAGGGCTGTGATCGCCAGCGTCCGTGTGGGCGCTGTCGGGATGCGGGACTTTCGGCTGATCAGTGCATCAGCGAAGATGAAGGCAACGGTCGCAAGGGACGATATGGTCGCCACATGGGCGTGCCGATCAAGAAAGAGGAAGTTGCCGCTCCAACACAGCCCGCTCTTTTGCCTGCAGCGCCCATCACAACGGCTACCATGACGGGGGGTGATAAGAGTAAGAAACGGAAACGATAGCCGTGTGTGTCTGGGTGTCTGGGTGTCTGTGCGTATGGCACATTGCGGTGCTGGCGAGAATGAAGAAAGAGTGTTACATCTCGCTTGTGAGGCGTCTCTGGAAGAAGGCCGCCAGCGGCTCAGATGTGGTGGAGTGATGACTGAACATTGCCATGTTTCGCGCCTCTTGTTCTGATATTTGAGTCGCAATACGCCAACAAGTCGGCCTAACCATTTACGACTACTATAGAAGGAGTATGTAATCACGACGGTCCAACCTACCAAGACCATTACGCTCCTTGATCGGCGTTGGGGAAGAGAATTTGTTGGAGTTGTTTTTTTCTTTTATCTGTCTGTCCCTCCCTCTCAGTTGCAGAAACACGATGCAATCTGCCTTGCTTTATACGTTGGACTGTTGTTCTTTTGCTCTTTTTGTGTGTTTCTTTTTGGGCTTGGTTTTGTGTGTCCTTGCTGTATTTGTATGGATGGCTTTGATGATGGGTCAGTTTGAGTGTGGTGCGTTTGTGGTAAATACTGGGCGATGGAGTTTTAGCGGCAAGGTCTGCAGCAGACGATGGTAGGATGTTGCAGAGTGGTGGTAAGATGTTCGCAGATATGGATGGAAAACGTTGGGTCAGCGAGAGGAAGGAAATCGTTGCAATCTCGGAATCGAAGACTTGACGCAGCGACAATCCTGTCCAGAAGCATGCTGATGGGATGCATGAGGGGATTCCTTGGCGATGTGCACGGTTTGTATGCTCACCAAGTTCAGGACCTATCTTACGCCGTTTCTCAACTATTTTGTAACATCACCACTCACCCCAGCAGCAATGGGTGATTCTATCTCTCCGACTGTATACCCTCTCTCTGAAAAGGCCACCAAGAACGGGTACAGCAACGCACGCAGACAGCACAATCAGTACAGTCAAACAAAACAAAAGCCGGCGAAGGAAGAAAAAGAAAACAAACAAACAAACGGCCCCCAGGAACAAAAAGGGGCCCACAAAGGATATTCTGGAAGAATGGAAATGGGAAACTTGATGGGGTTGTTCTATTCTACTTTGCAGATATTTGGCAACACGTTTTAAGTAACTATGGTAGTTTCTTATTTTATTTATTTCTATATGTCCTGATGTGTCTTCTGCCTTGGGAGTTATCGTTTCGTACGATCTCGTTTGATTGGCGGTTTATATGCGCTTTGTCGCGCAGCGATGGTCGATGGCACACGATGCGTTGTGGATTATCTAATCTAGTCTTGTTATTTCTGAATTCTGTGATGGAAAAGAAACACGCAAAAAAAAAAGAAAACCTGTATCTATCTAATAACTGTTTTGTTAATTTCGTTGCGCATACCAACTTCCCGTCTCTACATACATACATACAGACCTTGTGCATTGCGGTCCATCTGTCCAAATCACACGCATTTCTGGTACAGGGTGTGTGGGTGGTGGGCTCTGGGGTGGCACGTATGCGCGAGAAGTGCGAATCGGGACACGACGAACAGACCACGTAGCCACGTAGTACACACCTGTAAAGAAGTGCGAATATACAGCGCCAGGTATCCACGTCGTGCACAGCGTATGATAAATAAGAATTCCAGAGCCCGTAGCAAAGAATATAGTTGTTTTGGGGCCTTGCGACGTCATGCGACGTAATGCGACAATATGCGCCGCGCCGCGCCGTGCTGTGTGCGATAACCTATGAATGCGAATGCGGTGGTGCACCGTGCGATGCGATGCGATGCGATGCGCCGACGGGGTCGCCTATGTCAAGGTCAAGCCTTCCCATCTTCAGACTTCTGTGGCGCTGCGCGCATTCCCTAACGTTAGCGCCCAGCCAAACCCAAACGGTAAACCTAGGTACCTATTCCCTTGCAAGTTGCTACCGCTTACCGCTGACCGCCTCTTCACGCGCGCCTATGGAATCAAATGTACATATGTACTCCGTACCCGCCCCAAACGCGCTACCTACCTCCTATGCTCTTGCAACTTGCGAGTTGCCACCTCGCTTACCTAGAACACAAACAGAACAACGTTCCGAAATTAAAACTCCGAAACGGAATCATCTATGTACATATATGCGACGCCCGATAGGAGAAAATATCCCGCTTCAAGTGCCATTTTCCTTGCAGTCGATAAAGACAACAGCCAATGTTCCATTCGTTACCTTAAAATGCAACGACTGCCTTATCAGGTGTGTACTCAGGTACACATATGTACCTTGTAACACCGTTTTCCTTACCCCAAAACATTATTTGCGCATAGCCGCGACACCCCGCCTCAGTACCGGAATAAATCCGATTGGACTGTCACACGTGATCTGGCACGAGGTGGGTATGCGCCTCCTACGTCATTTTTACCCCGCTGTTTTGCGGATTGGGTCTTTTCATTTTGGGAAGTTTGTGGGGAGGGGGGGCATACCCTGTATGAATGTACAGAGTAGGTACCTAACGAACGATGTTCACGACGTGGCATCGAAGTGCCTCAACGATACATCAAATACCCTTCTTACCGCAAGCTAAAGAAGTTCAGCATTGAGGTAAGAAGCTGTATCCGATCGTGCCGGCGTCTGACTGACTTAGGACTAGCAGCGAAGAGGGTAGGACGGAGAGCTCCCCGTTGGCGGACTCGTAATCGCCATTGGGAAAGCTTCTACGCTTGAATCTAGTATGTAGCCGGTACAGCTTCCCACCTGAACGTCGGATTTTGTTGAGCTTGCAGTACGCGGGGCGTCATGTTGCCCGTTGAGCCACTTGTGGGTTATGAGGAATTATGTATCAGGCACCAGGAGCTCGAGGACGGCCTGAAGGGCATCGCCGCAATCATAGCAGCTCAGGGTCCTTGAGCGATGACCCGAGCCACTACAATGTCCTTGACAGCCGGTTGAGTGTAAGACCAAGTAAATTGGGCCGATACAGCCGATAAGCGTAAATAGATGTGTTGCCGATGAATCGGTGGTACGAGGGACCCAGCCAAGTTGCCGCCTCAGTAGCAGGATTGAGAGCCATGCCTTGAGGGTCCGTCTGCGTGACGACCTCATCACATAGTTCATTCGTACTCTTGACCTCCGCGTGGTCCATCCAACTGGACGGAGTATGGCACGTCCTGGACGGCACACGTGTACCACTTCTCCGGAAGGCAATGCGTCTGACGTGCTCAAGACGCGGCTCACCTTTCGCATAAGATTGTCGGCAACGAGGAGATCGCGGACTAGCTTTCTTGCCGGTATAATCGTGTACGTATCCTGCGGATGCGCATCGGCCGTGCTGAACGTCGAAAGGTGAGCTTTCAGCATTGCTACCAGTTGGCAAGGCTCGGGTCGAGGAGCCCTTCCGCAACGATGACCAAGATAAGTAGGCATTTCTTAGGATTTGGCAGAGAAGCTCCGGCTGTCGCGGCACTGATGTTTGAGACATACTCGCGCTATGCGACGCGACATCCGCTCAGATCTGCTTTTGTCCCGAAGCGTCGCTAGTTGAGGTTGGCGTTTTGAGAGCCGTCTTACTCTGCGGGGCGTTGATCGACGGGATGTTCGGTGAAATTTATGAACACTATTGGCGTTGAAAGCCTTCGTGTTCAGATGGTCGAGCACCATGACTGCAAATGGCGCGCTGTGGCGCTGTTTTTGGTTATCCCCGTGTAACATGCGACAAACTGATCCAGGTCAAGCCCAGCTTCGCAATGATGTCTTGATAAAACGAGAAATTCCGATTTCAAGTCATCCATTATCTGCTCAAGGAGGTTTGAGCTATCAAGTCTGATCAAGCTACCTCCGGCTGTGAGCACGGCCCTCTGGCGCTGGAAGCGCTGTAGTTTCGCGAAGAACGAATGCTCAGTATCTCGAAAATGGGCGCAGGTTTTGGAAGCGTCATCGCCTTCTCCAGTCAGTAGCGGCGAATGTGGCTGCTTCTTCATGGTGATTCCATTGAGGATGTTTCTCTCCTGAGATCATCATTGCGGGCTGCTGTCTAGACATTTGGGCTCATCAGGGAAGATGCGATGATCTCCTGCACACAGCTAGCATGTAACGACCATGTTGGTGTCTCAAGGTGGTGATGCTTCTTCATCGTGACATCGGCGTGAATGCTCTATATCGTGAGCCCAGGATTGTGAGCTGTGTCTTGACGCTTGGTCCAACAGGGGAAGATGTGAGGCTCTCCTACGCGCAGCTTGTAATACCGGCGACACTGGTGTTTCCATCGTTGTGGCCTTCTTTACTGTTCGCGGTTCGATGGCAATTAAGGGCCTATACCAAGGAGTCCTGCAAAATTTCGCATCCCTCGACACGCACAGCTCAAACACCGCCAGCAATACTAAGCGCGCCGAGACACTCAATATCGTGAGCTGTAGATGAGAAGCTTTCCACGGGCGCATCTGCTTCTGCTCTCAACTCGGTCCGTCTTGTGCTCCTTAATATCGACGGTCGTCGGTATACCCATTCCGGTCGCTCATGGGAAATGAAGCAAGATGCTTATTCGACCCAATGCTTCGATCGTGGAGACGACAATCTGCAGACAAGGACCGTTCTCTGGGATTCGAGTCACACTCGGCGCATTTATTGACATGGCAATGGCGTAAATGAAGCCGAACCCGTCCCGTTGTGACAAGCCTGCTAAAGGATCGGAATATAGGCCTTTCATTCGACATGGTGTAGAAATTTAGCTTCGTTGACCAAACCACCTACTTCTCTTTCGGGCGACTGCTGTGGATAATGGATTCGATGGCTAGATTCCTTGGGCCGTTCAAGTGTAGGAGGCAGAACCTCGATCGCTTTCCTCATGGCATTGCGCTTCTGCAGTAGCCACCAACTGGATACAACAAGAAGAGATGCTTCGCGGGATATCGGACCGGGTCATGGATCGAACCACCATTGAAATCTTTGAGAACTGCTCGTCGAGGGCTTACGTATAGGGGATTCTGCAATATCGAGACGTTAGCGACAGAATTTCTGTCTCGCAATAGTGTACGGACCTTGTTCGTGCATATCGTGCATGTACCTGGTTCCTGCGAATCGATGGCGCGTCGGGCCGTGAAGTCTGCGCTGATGAGGGAGCGAGCCCTCGACTATCCTCGAATTTTCTCATGTCGGATTCAGGAACTCAAAACCTGATGTCGTCCTGTAATCTCGTCAAATGACGCACGCAGCCAGCTCGCGGTGGTTTATCCGAAGCGTGGGCTCACGCTAAGCTGCTCTGGGAATGCCTTCCGCGCAGCAAGCTGTGAGCAAGCATCGCCCGACGCCAACCTCATCACCATCTTCCAGCCAACTCTGCCTACTCTGATATCTCGTCTCAGCGGCTGTCGTCCAATGCTCGAACTCCGAGATAGTTACCTACCTTTGCCAGGGCACAGAACGGAGGTTTCGACTCGCGCCCGTGGATGACAGCATGGAAAGCCCTCACCGCCTTTAAGACCCTGCGACAGTGCAAGTATTTCCCGTGTCAGCCCCCGGCTGATATACCTACCTAGGTACATATGCCGACGCCGGACGGGTACAACATGCCGACTGCGTATATCAAATGCTCTAAGGAGGCCCGTGGAAGCTTTGACTTACTCAGTATGTGCCTTAGGCATTGCTCAGGTGCAAGACAAGCCTTTGTTCTGCAGTCTTATTCACATCGCACAAACGACAGGACCTGCTACGGAGTACATATGTATGGCTGTGCATGATATGCATTACATTCAGCTACCTATCTGCGTCTATACATACCTCATAGGTACTAGCTTCCAAGACTGGCGCCAACGACCACCAGTCATGTCAAGCGCCGGCCCTCTCGAGTCTCTTGGCAAAGAAGAAAAAGCAAAAGCAAGAGTAAAGAGGAGAAAACGAGACGGCGTCGCGTCAGTAGCGGAGCGACATGAATGGACATAATTGCGAGTCGCGACCATTCTGCTATAAACAGCTACACAGGATGAATTCCTACAGGGCATGACTCGCACCTCGGCAGCCCGGGACTCGGGAGCGATCTTCCATCCGGACCAAGCCGGGCTATACTCCGGTCGACTCCTCTAGAATGCCGATTTCGAAGCCAATCCCCCACAATCTATCTCAGACCTCTTCTCTCTTGTCATTGCAACGCAGCTTTGGCAGGATACCATCCCGGCATAGAGTGTAGGTAGGCCGTTGGAACTTGGGTGCGGGCAAGTGGTCCCATCTGCTTCCTTTTCCCAATTTGCGTTGGGTCATGCAAGCCAACAGCATGCCCTACCGTGGCAGGTGGCCCTCGATCTTGTGCGAAGTAGAATGCTCCAAGCTGGCAGTCTGCAGGTGGCCAGGTGCCGACGCAGACAAAAAGCAGATACAGTTTGCTGTCAAGAGCCGGCCTCGCTCATCATCAACCCAGTTCGCGCCGACGAAATAGTCCGCCGGAGCTTCGGGATTGGCCGTTTCGATCAAGAAAAAGACCACAATTCACAAGGCTAACGTTGCTGGACCCCAGCATCCATTCTAGATGGTCTAGCCATGCTCATTGCTTCTGTGACGGCGGTCTGACGTACCCTCTGCAACGACGCCTCTTCCCGCCGTTGAACGAGAGAGACCCTGTTCTAGCCCCGGGTACAGGGAGTGTGCAGATGCCGGATCGCCGGCTCTTGAGTAGATGCGCAACTACATATGCATATAGGTATCGCAACTGCAAGTATGCAAGCGGAAAAGTCGCCACTCTGTGGGCTGGGCTTTTTTTGGATGCCTCCCGGCTCTCTCGAGCGCTTGTTCCGGCTCGACATCCCAGTGGTCGCCGCAGACGCCGGACGGCTTGTACCGACCGGAATACTTGAATGCGCATGTGCTTCATTTTTCCATGTTCGTCCGTTTTGTGCTTCTCTTTCTCTCTTTGATGCTTGAACTTCATCTCGAGATACGGTATATGACGTATGACCTGTGCAAGTGGTGGCGATACCAGACCGCGACTGGTTTCTCTGGCCCGGCTTCTCACTATCCGGTAACCGACCGTACACTACTAAGCGTCAAACGACTCACGAAGTTCGAATCCGGCTCGGAGTCTGACTGATACCGAATCAGGCATCAGAGTCAAACGGTGTCGAACCCAGCAAGATCACCAGTTGCTGCCCCGAAAAGGCAATAAATCTACTTACTCATGGTAGAGCGGCGCCCGTGTATCAGACAACAGCCATGACGCAGATAGCATATGATCTGAACGAATCTAATGCAAGCAGCTTGGTCATCACATGCGTAGCCATGCTGGTCACTAGCTGGCTTGCTGTGGGCATTCGAACATTTACAAGAGTCTTCTTGATGAAAAGCTACCAAGCGGATGATATCTTGATGCTGATTGCGCAAGTCTGTCCACGTCTGCCCCCTCTCTGGCAGAAGCTTGTCTCTGGACTCTGTTCACGTCTCCTTGCTAACAGGCTCTGTCTTTCAGGCAATATTCACAGTCTCATGCTCCATTCAATTTGAGGGCGTACAAAGCGGTATCGGGCGACACAATGCTTCTTTTACGAATGAGGACGACCTAGTAGCAGCCATAATGGTATGCTCTAACGCACTCCCCGCCCCCCACATGGAAGAACAAGACAATACGTGCTCATGCCATGGCATGACACGCACATGGGTGGCAAGATGGCTGATGACCCAATCAACCTATAGTGGCAAGCTCTCGGAGTCGCTATCTACATATTGAACATGATGTTCATCAAGCTCAGCATCGGCGTCTTCCTCTTGCGCATCGCCACCCAGAAATCGTACATCTGGGCCATACGAATCGTCTTGGTCATCATCACGCTCTGGAGCATCGGCCTGTTTATCTGGAATCTCTTGCAATGCACACCCATCGAGAAACAGTGGGATTTCAGGATCACGGACGGCCAGTGCGCTGGTGCAAGCGAAGTTCTGACGGCGGCCTATGCTCTCAGCGTAATGACTATTGTAACGGATTGGTTTTTTGTCAGTATACCTTGGCCATGTTTCTATTGTCTGGAACCAAAAGCCAAGGCCTATTCCTTACTAACGCTCGTCTATTCGCAGGCACTGATACCAATTCCCATGCTTTGGGGGGTCAAAATGAGCACGCAGGCCAAGACGACCGTGATTTTGATTCTGAGTCTCGGTATTTTGTCAGTCCATTCATGCGCACCACCATCTTTCCATAGCGCCATATCTTTACTGTAAACTAACCTCTTTGGCGGGAGACAGTGCGAGCATAGCCACGCTCATCCGGTTCAGATTCTTGACTTCCATAGAGCGAACCGACGATATCCTGTGTACGTTCTTCCCAAAAAGACAAAGTCGGCGGTCGCAGCCAAACACAGAAGCCAGTCATGATTCATGAATACTAACAACACCCAGTTCGTGCAACCAACGCAAGCATGTGGAGTTTGATAGAAGTCGGCGTCGCCATCATCGCATCCAGCCTAGCCACCGTCCGGCCTCTCCTCCGGTCTCTCAGAATCCGCGGCTTCGTATCCGTGGATAAGTTCCCCCTTGTCGAAACTTCGAGCCCGAGACGTGGAAGCCGCAAAGTGCCCGAGTCCATGATGCCCGAGATCGATACCTACGATTTCCGTCTTCGCGGCGTCGGCGTGACGGTACGGGAGGACGATGAACTGGATGACGATGGGACCCGTTACCAATACGATACTAGCTCGATTGACGACTATCATTCCACCATCAAAGACATTGGTCGAGGAAGCGCCCGAGGCAGCGTCGGCGTGGCTGGCAGGAAGGAATCTCTGACCTCGAGTACCTGGAGCACACAGCCGACGGGTCGATCCTTGGATCGCCTGCCTGATCTGGAGTTTCAGAGACGGGAAATCTAATCGTGGTGGTATGGTTTGGGAGAATGTCGCGAGTAGGAAAGGGTGTTTATTCTTCGATGGAAAATGGGTATGTGCTGTGGATAATGAAAGCTTTCTAATTACTGGAGTTCAGGAGGACTGGCCCGACTGGGCTATGGGACATACACGGCAGGGGCTTGGCTTGACAATATACCTTAGCTATTTCGACTGTTATCTTGTTCTTTCTCTTCCTCTTCTTTCTCTTGAGTCTTCCTCTTCTTTCTCTTGAGTCTTCCTCTTCTTTCTCGCGAATCCCGACGTCCTGGTGTGTGTGGCTTGGGCAGTATGGACTCAAGAGAACATGGCACAAAGAGCTAAAGAGCACAAATAGCACAATTACCGACAGAGAAGCTCTGCCATGCATTTTGTATGGGGTATATAGCATGCAACGAGGTCACGAGGCTGAACCTGCCCAGCTGTGCCAAGTTACCTCGAGGCTTGTTCAAGAGTACCGGGCGTAGACGGTAGTCGGCGCTCAGAATACAGTCAGATATAATGCCATACTGTTTCGGTCCTTGATGAAGCGCTTCGTTTCTCTCTTTTTGGGTCGTTTGCATGGGTCAAATCAGACCAGGGTCCCCTGTTGGGACAGCCAGAGGCGAATCACCAATTCACTTTACCTAGTCCACCAAATGAGTGCTCAGGTATCCGAGTGTATGAAGTTTGTAACGAGGGCCTTGATGCCTCTATGTGCTGGGAACATCGGGGCGGGCGGAGGCTATTCGCAGGGACTGGCTTGTCACTTGTGGCTCAGCCTTGTGCGAGAGGTGCCGTCCCCTCCGGCCATGGGAAGCCTCACGCAGTCTAGGTATCCCTCCGCTTGGAGTTCGACCCAATCCATCTGCTACTAGACCAGCCATTGGAGATAATGGCTTGCTATACATACTGAGAAAAACACCTGGCCATCTGTGGAACCCTTCCTCCTAAAATTCCATTCTTTCTCCTTCTCGCGCCGCATTCGCTTCACTCCAGAGCCAACTCCTGAGGCGCGGCGCCACGTCCCAGTTGTCTTCCTCGCTCCGTATCGGCGCGAGCACAAAGCGACCCATGATCTTGATTCTTGCTCATGCCGTCGGCCGTTGCTCTCGGCGCTCGCCCACAATCACATCAGAAGTTCATGATCGATTCGGGACTAATTTCCAGTGTCATGCCACCGCTACAGTCAAGTTCGACTTTTCCCCAATATCCGGATATTCAATACGCGACGCCCAACGGAGAAAGTCCACGTAAGAACTCACGTAGTCGCCCCATTTTAATCTGGAACGAATCCGATTGGACAGCGACATTGATCTGGCACGACCACAACCCCTTGGCAAAAAAACCTCACATTCACGCGCCAACAAGTGAGTGAAAATGTGAGTTTCTTTTACGCCCTTATTGTATGTATTGGGATGATATTCACGCTGAGGCACCGCGAGGCATCTCTGTGGCCCCGAAGTAGCTTAAAGGGCACAACAAGCGCCCTACATACCCCAAGCTGAAGAAATTTGGCGTGGAAATAAGAAGCTGTACGGTGTACCAGATCATACCAGCAAGGAAGAGGGTGGGACGGAGAGTTCCCCCTTGTCGGACGCGCAGACGCCATTGCGCAGGTTCCCATGTTTTGATCTCCCGCTCCTGTAGCAGGATTAGATGCCATCCATGCCTTGAAGGTCTGCAGCTAACGGGGTTTTGGCCTGTCTTCGTGACGACCTCATCAAAGAGTTCATGCTTTCTCTTGAACTCAGCGAGTCACAAGTGGATGGAATATGGCACGTCCTGGACGGCATATGCGTCAAAGACGCGGCTAATCTTTCGTGTAGGAGCGTCTGCATAGAGGCGATCGTGAACTACATAGCTTCGTAGCCATTGAAACCCTCAATGTATACTGCGATGGCGCATCGGACGTGCTAGATGCCCGGGAGTGAGCCCGTCAGCCTCATTACCAATTTATAACCAAGTCGGAAAGGCCTCGGGTCAAAAAGCCCCTTCCGGAATAATCCCCAAGACACGTATGTCTTCCTCGGGGTTGAGCGAAACAGCCCGCTGCCCGGATTTGAGCCGCACGATGTTTGGGTGAGACGTATCCGCGCCACGCGACGCGACATCTGCTCAGGTTAGTGTTTCTCCCTAGGCGTCACGAGTCTGGGACTCTGGGTAGGGGCACTGGTTGGAGTTTTGAGAGGCCGTCTTACTCTCATCCAGCATAAATCCGAGCTTTGTGATGGCATGTTCCTGAACCAGAAAGCTCCTATTCAAGTCATCCAATTGTATGCCCGAGGCAGTTCATGCTCCCGGGAAGCTATAAACGACTAGGGGCCGTGAGTGCGGCCCTCTAGCGCTGCGAGCGCCGTAGTTTCACGAGGGACGAGCCATGAAGGCTCACTATCGCAGGAATGGGGCGCAGGTGTTAAGGCTCGCCATCTTTCACAGTCAGTAACGGCGACTGTGGCTGCTTGAATTCTTCATGATGATTCCATCGCGGATGTCTCTCTGCTGTGATATCATCTTCGTGGGCTGCTGATTTGACGTTTAGTCCAACAGGGAAGATGCGAGACTCTCCTGCGCACAGCTGGCAAAGAACAGCAATATTGGTGGCCCCATAGCAGTGCTGCTTTCTTATCGTGATACCATCATGGATGCTTCTAAGTTCTACAAGGTGAGACCATGATTGAGAGGTGTGCCTTGATGTATCGGGCTCCGCAGGCCCGGTAGTATACTGTGCGCCTAGCCTGCAAATACCGGCGACAGTGATGATTCCATCGTTGTAGCCCTTCCTTTGATGATCGCGGTTCATTGACAATTTAAGCACCTACGCCAAGGAGTGCTGCAAAAACTCGCTTAAACAATTCGTCTCGTCGCGGCAAGCCTGCCAAGAAAACTTAGAATCGATGTAGGCCTCTCATTCGACTGTCGACATGGTCTTGAAATCGAGCCTCGTGGGTCAAAACACCTGCTTCTCTTTCGGGTGACTGCTATGCATAGCCTGTCAACCCAATTTTGAATTCAGCCTTCACTGTTCAGGGCCATTCTTAGAGAGGCCCCTGAAGGTCCGCCAAGATCCGCTGAAAGACACCAATCTCTCTTTGCCAAGGCGTGAACAGCGCTGATCAACGGCAGCCGCGGCCGACACCGACTTGTTCTCGACGCTCGTACTGCGGTCGATTCCCCGCGTTATCACAGCTCGGATCCCACATGGATCTCGTCAAAGGCAAGTTGGGAGTTGGCCTGTCATCTATCGCCCACCGTCGCTATCTCAAGGCTGTTCCGACGAATCAAGTTCCTCCTTCACTGATCATCAAACCTGGCCAAGGTTAGCTGGCCTGCAGACCGCCTTATTTCGTCATTCTCGCAGCATGATGGAATCGATGGCTAGATTCTGGGGCCGTCCAAGCGTAGGAGGCAAAACCTCGATCACCAGATGTCTCCTCATGGCATTGCGCGTCTTCAGCAGCCATCAACTGGATGTGGATGGACAGCTGGATTATGTACTATGTATGTACAACAAGAAAAGACGCTGCGCGGGATATCTGACCGGGCCTTGGATCGAACCACCATTGAAGCCTCCGACAACTATTCGTCGAGGCCTTGCGTATAGAGGATCCTGCAACATCAAGACGTTAGCGACCGCATTTCCTGTCTCGCAATGCAGTGTACGGACTTTATTCCTTCATGAGGACATGCTAACACCTGGTTCCTGCGACCCGATGGCGCGTCGAGCCGTGGACTTTTGCGATGATCACGGAGCGAGTCCTCGCTGCTTTCGACTCTCGAGTCATGTCGGATTCTGAATCTCAAAACATGATGGAGTCCTGTCGTTTCGTCGAATTCGGAATGGCACATCCACCGCAGCTCGCGGTAGGCGGTCTAGACTCTCAGGCCCAGAGACGCAGAGTTCATCGCACATAGTAAAGATCTTCAACATTTTGCAACAATTGTGCACGGTCCGCCGTTCGCCTTGTTGCCAAGCTAATGCACGATGGACAGGGGTATTTATTGGTCGAGACTCGAAACAACGTCAGATTACCCCACTTGGGGCAGTTCAAGGAATTGAACGTCCAAACCAGACCTGATCGTCGTGATTCGTGAATGAGAAGATCTCCAAAAGATCACGGCACCGGGTTCGCCACGCCCGTTCAGATCGCGAACGGCAGGAGCGTCGAGGTAACCTAAAGGAAACAGCTCGTCAGAGATTATCGCGTCGTTTGATTTTGAGAAGTATGCCCAGGAATTGATTTGATGGACTCATGGAGTTGTTAACTGGTAGTGATTTGAAGATAGGGTATAGACCCAAGCCCGGCAAATGTTTCGCTCCATGTGACGACAAGGGCCACTATTTGGGACCAGGAACTGATGAATGTCGATTCAGAATGCAATGATCGACTGTGGCTCTACAAGGATTTCTAGAGGCGTGTGTTCTCCCTCTGAGTCTTTGGGGGCCAGCGATAACATACGGAGTATGGACCTCAAGTGTCCTCCTCTCTATCCCCGGCTAACCGTCTGAACATCCGAATGTCACTGACTCTCATATCCTCGGGGCTCGGTCTCAGTCTCCATGAGCGCGGAGTCGTCTCGAATGTGTCAGAGGTGGACCGGTGTGCCTACACGTGTGACACTCCACCAGCAATGTACCTTCAGACCATTTTCTCTCTCATATCGCCATCTGATTCTCAAGCGCAACTGGATTGTACACGAGACGTGAATCTTTTTGAACCTCGTGGGAATTCTATGAGATCATTCGTCAGAAGAATAGTTCATGTCAATCTCAAGTCATCGATCATGGCGGTGCTAAGGGACTCAGGGAGCAATCTGGTCAGTGGTCGTGAGGAAAGTTTGATACCACCGATATCATCCACGACCAAACTGCCAACTGGATAGGTTTCAGCTCCAAAAGTTATCAAAGAGCTTTCTTAGAGGGACAAGATACGACGTCACATGAGGATTCCAACAACGTAGCGCGACATTCATGTACTAGATCTCAGAAATTTCTCTACAGAGTACTACATACATACATACCTAGGTATGTATGTACCGACTTTTCTAATGTCTGCGTTTGATGGGCAGTACATATCACCATTCTCATCACCATCTCCAGCCAGCGATGCCTCCTCTGATGTCTCGCCTCAGCGGCTGTCGTTCCGTGCTAAAACTCCGAGCTATACCAGGGCCTAGAACCAAGGCTTCGACCGGGACCCGCAGATAGCGAGCTTGGAAATATCAACCGCCCCCAGACCCTGCAACGGTGAGGATAATTCCCGTGCCGTCTTCCGGCCGATACACGTAGCCGACTGCCGACTGTGTGTCAGTGTGATATCGGATGCTCTCCAATGAGGGCTCTTCCATCTGCCCGTGGAAGCCTCGACCTACGTACCTTGAACAATGCCCGCAGTCCGGGTGCAAGAAGCATGGCCCGAGCCACTGTTTTGCAGTCTTGATCATACAGCACAAACGATGGGATTGCTGTGAATACGTATGGCTGTACATGATATGTACTACATTCAGCCAGTTGCGTCTACCAGCTTTCAAAACTGGCGTCAACGACTACCAGCCATGTCAAGCGGTGTCCCCCTGGGCCCCTACTGGTATAACAGGGAAAGCAAAAGCAAGAGTAAAGAGTAAAGAAGAGAAAACGAGATCGCGTCGCGTCGGTACATAGCAGAGCAACATCAGTGGACACAATTGCGACCATTCTGCTATACTCCGTAAACAGCCACGCAGGATATTCTTACAGTGCTGCCAGAGATCGCGACTGCGCATGACTCGCATCTCGGCAGCTCGGCAACGACCTTCCATCTGGAACAAACCGAGCTATACTCCGGTCGACTTCTTCAGATTGTCGATTTCGAAGCCAAAACCCCCACGGTCCAATTCAGAGTCTCAGGCCTCTTGTTCTTTTGTCATTGCAAGCTCTGGTAATCGATCGGACACCAAGCGTCAAACGAGTTTGATTCTGGCTCAGATTCTGACTATTTGATACCAATCAAGCATCAAAGTCAAACGGCGTTGATCTCAGCAAGATCAAGATTTGCTGCCCAAGGAGATCAACCTATTATCTATAAACCCATAGAGCAGCGCACGTGTATCATACAGCCATGGCACAGACAGGATATGATCTCAATGAGTCTAATGCAAGCAGCTTGGTCATCACATGTATAGTCATGCTGGTTACCAGCTGGATCGCTGTGGGCCTTCGAGCATTTACAAGAGTCGTCTTGATGAAAAGCTACCAGGTGGATGATATCTTGATGCTGATTGCGCAAGTTAGTCCACCCAAGGTCCCAATCCCCTCTTGCAGAGGCTTGCCTCGGGAGCAAAGTTCAACCCAAGCCCTTCTTTCTCGCCTCCTCGCTAACACGCGCTATCTCTGCAGGCAATATTCACAGTCGCATGCTCTATACAATTTCAGGGCGTGCAAAGCGGTGTCGGGAGACACAATGCTGCTTTTACGAACGAGGACGACCTAGTAGAAGCCATAATGGTATGCTCTAATACACTCTCCTCCTCCCACATGGTCAAACAAGAGCAATGCGTGCTCATGTCATGGCATGACACGCCCATGGCCCATGGGCGACAAGATGGCTGATGACCCAATCAAATTACAGTGGCAAGCTCTCGGAGTCGCTATCTATATATTGAACATGATGTTCATCAAGCTCAGCATCGGCGTCTTCCTCTTGCGCATCGCCACCCAGAAACCGTACATCTGGACCATACGAATCTTCTTGGCCATCATCACGCTCTGGAGCATCGGCTTTTTTATCTGGAATCTCTTGCAATGCACACCCATCGAGAAACAGTGGGATTTTAGGATCACGGACGGCCAGTGTGCTGATGCAGGTGAAGTGCTTACAGCCGCATATTGTCTCAGCGCAATGACCATTGTGACGGATTGGTTTTTCGTCAGTACACGTTTCCATGTCTTTCTGTCTCGGAGAGTTGTGTTTTGCTCTGAGAACAATTCATGGGTCGCATTCGCTAACTCGGGTGTCATCGGTTATTCTACAGGCACTGATACCGATTCCCATGCTTTGGGGAATCAAAATGAGCACGCAGGCCAAGACGACCGTGATTTTCATCCTGGGTATCGGTATTTTGTCAGTCCATGAATTCGCGTACATCTTTTTTTTTGCCTTCTGCACCATTCATCAACAGCCGTATCGTCTAGCTGGTAACTAATCTCTTTGGCGTGGGGGGAACAGTGCAAGTATAGCCACGCTCATCCGTTTCAGGTTCCTGACTTCCATAGAGCGAACCGACGATATTTTGTGTGCGTGCTCGTGCTCGTGCTCGTGCTCGTGCTCGTGCTCGTGCTCGTGCTCCCTTTTTCCCTTCCTCCTCCATCTTTTCTTTGCAAGTCCCTGTCCAGAGACTTCCACTGTAAAACTAACAAGATTCCAGTTCGTGCAACCGACGCAAGTATCTGGAGTTTGATAGAAGTCGGCGTTGCCATCATCGCATCCAGCCTAGCCACCGTCCGGCCTCTCCTCCGGGCTCTCAGAATCCGCGGCTTCGTATCCGTGGATAGATCCCCCCTTGTCGAGGCCTTAGAACCGAGACGTGAAAGCCGCAAAGTGTCCGACTACACGATACCCGAGATTGACACCTACGATTTCCGTCTCCGCGGGGTCGGCGTGCCGGCACAGAAGGACGATGAAGTCGGCGATGATGGGGCCCGTTATCAGCACGATTTTAGCTCGTTTGACGACTATTACTCCAGCATCAAAGACATTGGTCGAGGAAGTGCCCGAGACAGCGACAGTGTGGCTGGTGGGAAGAAATCGCTGACCTCGAGTACCCAGAGCATACAGCGGATGGGTCAATTCTTGGACCTCCTGCCTGATCTGGAGTTTCAGAGGCGGGAGATTTAATGATGGTAAGATGGCTTGGGAGGACGCCGTGGGTAGGAAATGGGCATTTGTTGTGGGCTATAAATCCTTTTTATGATTGGAGTTCAGGAAGACTATTAGGCACGGCATCATGGTCATGACTTGACACTATACTGTACTATTCTGTAGGACCATGACGAGAACAATGAATGCCATGTTTTCAACGCTGAACCATCGATGGCATCATCCAACAAGCCGGTGTGAAGCCCCATTTCTAAAACAAAGTTACAAGGCCCATACGATATGTACACGACCAAAATCGCCCATGTCATTGCATCTTCCATTGAACAAGCTATCTACCCATCTCCTCCAGATATAGTCTCATTCCCCACGTCGTGTAACTGGAAGATCGTACACAGAAGCCCCTTCAAGCCTCGCCGGCAGAGGCAACGTCGTTTCCTTCTCCTAAACCTATATCGGTGGAAAGCAATCGCACATGGGACTGCCATTCCCGGTGTGTGGCTTGGGTATTAATGGACAAGAAAGGGTACAAAGGCCACAATAACCGACAGGAGAAATTCTGCCATGCATTGTGACAGGGTTATATAGCATGCAACAAGGCTAAACAACACGGAGTATGCCCTTCGATCTGCCTAGCTGGGCCATATTTCTTCGAGTGCTGCTCGAGAGGATCGGACGAAGTTGCGCCAGGACATAAGATGCCATGCTGTTTGGTCGCTGATGAAGCGCTTCATTCCTCTCGTTTCGAGGTTGCTTGCATGGGCCAGAACCCAGACCACAACCGTTGGCGGATCACCTATTCACTCATCTGAGCCACCACAGGAATTCCAAGGCTTCCAAAGTTTCGCAGGGACCGGTCTTGCGAAAGTCGCCGTTTCCTCGGCCATGGGAAACCAACCGCCTCAAAGTCTAGCTCTCCGCTTGCAGGGCAACACAATCACCGTGCTACTAGACCAGCCACTTGAGATAGAAAGGCTTGCTGCACTGGGGAACCCCTTGGAACAGCTCCGTCTGTGAAGCCCATCCCCTCAAGTTCCATTCTTTCTCTTGCTCGCCCCGCATTTGCTTCACTCCAGAGCCAACTCCTGAGGCGCCACATCCCAATCCTCTTCCTCGCTCCATATCGGCGCGAGCACAAAGCGACCCATGATTTTGCCCATGCCGATGCTCTCGCCCCCAATCGCATCTTGCTGCACCTTCTCGTCATTCTCCTCAACGATGACCGCCGTGGTCAGGAAGTTCATGCCCGCTGCGGGACTCATTTCCAGTGTCATGCCGCCCCAGTCGAGTTCGACTTTTCCTGATTTCCGGACATTAAGTTTGCCAATCATGCCTCCCTGTGACAGGAACTGCGACCGGAACCCTTCGGCTTCGAGGTCCTCGTCGTTCTGATCGTCAATTAGGCCACCGTTAGTCGCGCTAGGCGTGTCGTACAGGAGATCGTAGTCATCTGCTGCTTCGTTCTTAACTCTGGATGCAGGCCGTGCTACCTCCTTCAAGGGGGGAATCAGCGGCGGGAATTGGAATAGATATAGTCGTCCGTCTTTGTTCGATGGCCCTTCTGTATGAGACTCGCCGTTATCGTCCGTGACCGTGACGGCTCCGAGCTCGCCTGCTAACAGATCAAGATCGGTCTGAATCTCCCTCTCCTCGATATCTTTCGCTAGAGTCTTCTTCTTCTTGACGCTGGCAACTGATGCCAGAATCTGCTTCTGCTTCTTTTCTTCTTCTTCTTCTTCTTTTGTAAGCACAGGCTTCACGTCGATGTCCAGATCCATGAGATCGTCTGCGTCTGACTCCTTCTTCACCCTGGCGGCGTTCCCGTCTGTATTCCAGACGCCTTCTTCCGGTTCATCCACTGGCGGTGGCAGGCCCGAGCCTTCGCCGTCCACCCAAAGACTTTCTTCCTCGCCCGTAGCATTTTCTGCAGCCTCAAGCTCTGCTGTAGTAGCCACCACGATTCCTTGTTCCTTGTGTTCTTTTCGGTATATACCCATGGGCATCGTGACGGCCGTGTGGCCACCAAGTGCAGCCATCATGCCTTCGTCCTCGCTATCAAGCTCGTCCTCTGGCGACATGACGTGAAGTTTATCCGCATTGATTCTCGGCTCACGCCTTCGAATACTCGCTTCAGCAAATCCCTTGCCCTTGCCTTCGAATTTTCCTCTGCCTCCAAAGAATCCTCCTCCACCCGCGTTTGCGCTGCTCCCTCCGCCATACCAACCGCCGCCCTGACCACCGGCTACTCCACAAGTTAGGTGATGTTTTAAAAGATAAACAAAGAGTACCCCTCCTCCCCTCAAAGCACAAAGCCGACAAACATCTCGCGCTTGATGGTAACGTACCTGCTCCAGCTACGCCACTTGAAAACGGGCCACTGGCTGTTGAGTTGCCTCCTCTGCCCCCTCTCGCACCCATTGCATCACCACGACTTCGTTTACTCCGATTTCTTGAGCGGCCGCGGGCCCTTCTTTCTGCTGCAGCTCTTTCCTGTGCCTTTTGCTCTTCTTGCCGAGCAAGCTTGTCTCTGTCGGCTTCGTCTCGTCGAAGAATCTTCGGTCGTAGGCGACCGCCCGTGGCGGTCCTAGCACCGGCCGTCGTACCACCCCTACGCGCCGCAGCACCCGCCGTACTGCTTGAAGCAGATGCTATTGCTTCATCGAGCGTAGAGGGAGTCGCCGCAGAGGGCGCTGTGGAAGCTGTGGCATTTTCGCTTGCTGAGCCGGCGTCCGCCGTTGGTCGTTGGCTGGCTGCGGCGCCGCGACGGGCCCGACCGCTGGTCGCCCGGGTTCGTACCATCGCTGATCAAAATGCCTGGATTCGAAATTTCAGATTCTAGCAGAGGGACTTGTACAGTTTTTGATATGCAAGAAGAACCCAAGGTACCGGGAAGCAGAATGTACTCTTCGTCGTCACAGCTCCAAAAAAATTGGGCGGTGAACCCGCACGGATAAATTCTGCCACCAGCTACCGCTGCGTGTTGCCAGAATTCACGTGATTGTCCGAATTTTGATGCCTGCCTTCGTTGGAACTTTACCAATTCTTGCTCATCAGGGGACAGCACGACAACCACCCATACATCGCAGAGGATCGCGTTGATGTCTTCAGGTCGAATGAGTTCTAACTTCTAAGGAATGAAAACGGTCTAAAATTACGTTCCAACTCGACTCAGAAGACAAGATGCAGTTTCCAGCCACCGTCGTGTTTCTATTGCTAGCTCTCGTAGACAATCCCCAGCCCGGACCTCGACAGGATGGACTCACTTCACGCACAAGAGCGCTTCTTCGCCAAAGTGCGATTGAACTGTGCCATCTCTGACAAGCATCGACCCGATCCATTCCCTGCCAGCTTCCACTGTCGGTGCGCCGAACTTGACAATGACGCACCCGCGGACACGAGCTGCAGACCACAAGACGCCTTCCTTTTCTTCATAGGCAAGCCTTCTTGCCCGCCACTTCGCCGGTTCCGTCATTTGTTTCGAGTCCTCGTCGCGAGCCTGTTGCGTCCGAAAATCACGGGCCCCCAACCTGGGCAGTGCATCAAACTCCGAGATGAAGAATTCCCCCAGTGTCCTAAGAACAGGGCCCCGTAGTATGAGTGTCCCAAAAACGCCTAGATTATGCATAGTCTCGCAAAGCAGTTGATCAACAGCCCGTGGCCCATTCCGGGAGAGATTGACGGTATCTCGGACCAACAACCGATCGCTCTGCGACGGGTCATCACCCCGAAGCCACACCTCGTTGCGGCCAACGAACTTGATGAAGCTCCAGTTTTCTCCCCGAGCCGTTCTGCCGGCCGTGACCCAATCTAGCAGACAAAGTGATGCTCCTGTTGCCACTTTGAAGATCTGAGTCTGAGTATACACGCTGTCCTGAAATGGTTGAACAGGGTCCGGGAGGAGACACACAGCAGCCTCTTGATCCACTGAGACGGTCATCGACTGGCGTGTGACGATGTCCGGACTAGATGATTTGAAGACCTTGGTATGGCCTTGAGTGACGAGGCTGAGATGCGCTTTGCTTTGGACGCGAATTGTCAGGTTGATTGCATCTCCGGCAACGAGGCCGCCCCCATAGGACAAGAGGAATACCAAGGCACTTTTCTGGCCACCAATGGATGAGGTGGGCGATATCAGTTTCAAAGGATACTGGTAAGAGATTGCTTCCAGGCCATGTCTGCCACTGGGAAGTATCTTGGCCACGATCTTGCCCTCGCCGGGCGTCGAAGACGACTTCGGGAAGGTCAAGCTTGAAGCTTGCGCCATGGACCTAAGATGTGATGGGTTCGGGCGGCAAATATCGTAACAGAGTGACGGTAGTCTCACGAAGCATATCTTGCAATTTGCGTCATGCGCTGAGAGAACGCTGGGAGGAGGTTGTTGGCAATGAAGATGCCAATTGATGGCGTATTGCCTCACATGACTTGGCGATACGGTGCAATGCGGGAAATGAATCACGAGTCCACGACAACATGCGTCGTTCGGACTCGTGATTCCCGACATGCCGAAAGTGACGACAGAGTTAGCGCTGCCAAGCTCTGCCAACCAATCAGATAAGCCGTGCCACTCGGATAAGTACATACCAAGATACACCGGTAGATACATATGCACATACTCCGTACAACTTACAAGAAGGCCGACGTGCCTTGCGTCGGGTCGTTGAACTTGGGCTTAAAGAATAGTTATCGAGAGCATTGGACTCGATGCCTCTGCAGAACCAAAAGATAGCCCCATGAGTGGAACTGATATCGGCGTTGATTCGAGCCATCGCGGCCCGCAGGAAGTCGATGAGACGAATACTGAATTTATTCCGAGATTTGCCCAGGGTGTCAGGATGTCATTGGGGCCACACTCATTTTTGGAGCTTGGAAGGTAGCAGCACTCTCTTTGCTCACAACCCCGGGAAATTCACACAAGGATAGCTAACCGAAACGACTTATCGGGCGTCGGAGAGCGGGCTGTATAGCTAGGTAGACATTTACGAGGCTCACAGTGAGACGGAATAGGTTGTTGTCTTGCCTTGGGTTGTCTTTTGTGAGCACTCAACGTCTTGACACATAGTATCATGTTCACGCATTAGCCATGTGATATTGAATAGTGGAATGAATATTCTCATTTTGGCGCTCTATCATGTCCTGCGACTGCACCAGGAGTTAGTTAACCGATGATGTAAGTACAAAGTGCTTCTCCATCGGACTCCATGTCTGTCATGTCTAGTTAGTCGCAGCCATAATCTCCTCCCTCTGCTTCAAGATTTTCGCGCTGGACGGTGGCTTGAGAAGATCAAATGGGCTTTCCAGGTGGCCAATGATGGCCAGAATGCGGACCTGAGCACTTTTATTCGAGCCATTTTGATGGCTTGAATAAAGGTTTGAGCCCTGCCGTTACTTCTGCCGCAGGAGATACAGCCACCCGGCACCGACCGATGAAGTTCACGAGGTTCCACCCTTGTCACCACCGTTTGGCTCGTGACTCCGTGAGTATAACGAGGGAGTGCATTCAAGCTACTGGAATACCATGGATCGAGCCCAAGTCTTAGTAGCTATGAGCGCCTTTCTCAGATGTATCGGGCGCGCTTGTTGTCTTATCTGAACTTCGAGAGTGAAAGGTCCGGGATGGCGTGAACCCCATCGTTCAAAACAAACCAACATGTTGAGATACTGTTTCGAGGGATTTGTCGGAGCAGAGAATGGAATTGTATCATCTTACTACATTTGTCCTTCAATACGAAAAGCCACCGCATAGAGTTTGCATCCCTCCGTCTCGGGATAATCTTGAAGATCCCATGGACGTGCTAAATGCAAGCCAAACCTCTCCCCGGTTCCGTTGCGAATGTGCCACAATGCAGCAACATCCCTTATCGCTACCTCGCGCCCTATGGGGTCCTACACCAGGCTTCGATTTGGTTCACAGCAAAGCCAATTTTCTCCACGGGTAAACCAGCACGGCCTTTGTGAGGGGTGGCTATTGTATATCTCAAGTTGTCTTATCTGTGGTGACAAGATGCCGTCGCATATGTTACTACCATGTAATAAAGCCGTGGTCCGTTCGCCCGTGATCGCGGTTTAATCACCGCCATGATGGAGTCTATGGCCCATGGGCGCGTGCCAGGACGCTGGCATTCTAGAAGTCAGCTCGACGATCCAGTCGAGTAATATATTGCTTGTTACGTTAGCCATATTTGGCCCTTTCCAGCTAAGCTATGAAGTCTCATTCGTCTAGACAAACCAGAAGGAGTTAGAGCGTTTCAAGTGCGTACCTCTGTTAACAAGAAACGAACATCACGCGGACCGCGCCCGACGTCGAGCAAGGACTTACCCCCATATCCCACATCGATAGCCTCAAGGAAGTCGGCGTTCTCTCTCGAGTGTGCCGCATCGAATGACACTCTTAAGCATCATTCACCGTGCCAGCACTGCAGGATCGTCCTGAGCCTCGCGAAGAACTTCCATCATGCGCGAGTAGAGTTGAGGATCAGGCTCGTCCAACACTACCCCATTACCATATGTCTCCTCCTCTGGCAGTTGAACATCATCAAAAGGAAATAAGTCTCGAAGTCGGACAAGATGAGGAATCAAAGGCTTGAAAAAGGGCGTGAAGTCTCTGTTTATGAGAGCTTCGAACCTCGCCTTGTCGTAAACGACGTCTGCCTTCAACGCTGCAAGTGATTCATCGGCCTCAGAATGCCAACGGTCATAGAAAGTCGTCCGAGGCTGTTTGCCAGGCTTGGCGTAGTGGACGCATATCCAAAACAAGACCCAAAAGAATGACTCTAGATCATGCATAAAGGTGTGCACCTCGCCTCTCAGCAGCCCGATTGCCATGAATGCTCGGGTACCTACCTTGCTCTCTGCATCCGAGTCCAGATCACGGTCTTCTCTGACAGCGAATTCAAGATCGATTAGAAACGATGACCAGGAGGGATTGTTTGGGTCTTCGTTGATCACGAGGTTGCTGATGGATATGTCTCTGTGCAATATACCTGCATAGTGTAAAGACTCGTGACCTTTGATACAGCCCTCGAGACCGGCAAGAAGGGCCTTGCGAGAGCTTGCTTTGTAAATGGCCTTGCCATAGTCCCTGACGATGATACGCCGATGCACCCTGTTTTGTAGCTTAATCACAGTCCTTGCTGGAGATGGGGGTTTCGTGCTCCTGCTCCTACTCCTGCTCCCGCTCGTTCGACTTTTTCGCGTTTCTGGTGATGCCGCTCTGACAGAGTGCTGTGGGCGACTGGGTCCGAAGTTCGAAGCACTTGCTATGTCCAGCCCCCGTCGAATGCAGTTTTGTATATCGTCATCCACGCCGCGAATCTGTACTGTCTCGTGGTGGTAGTACCGAGCCACGTTGACAACGCGTCTACTCGTCACCTCAGACAATATTTCGCCCTCCTCGTCGCGTTCAGGGCGCTGCCAGGAGTCTTTGATAACCAGTGGCGTCTCCGGATGACCTTCGGGATGAGCTAGCCAGCATGTTGTTGCTCGACCTGCGATACGACGCGGCCGCAATATCGGTCTATCAATCACAATACGCTCCTTGCTTCCATTGCGTTCAATCTCAATGTAGTGTTTGCCTTGGAAGGCCTGGATCGTAGAATCAAAACCAAGTTCCTCTTTGCTGATCCAGAAGAAGCCGAGCATAACATAGATGAACTGTAGACCATCTTTGTTGATATCGAACTGCTCAGATGCGATGGCGCCGAGCCTGTCGAACGCCCATACCCTCATCAGAGAATCGCAGAGAGTGAAGCCAAGAACAAATCGCCTGGTGTATTGTGCAGCCATCAGTGCCCGTGCATACCTCCCAATATTAAGCCACGCCTTCGAGATATTATCGGCAGAGGCGTCACTTTGCAAGTCTCCAGGGACCAAAGTTTGAGACCAGTGGTGTCTCGTATTCCGCTCACGTTCTGCATCAACGAAGCCAACACTGAGCTTTGGCCTCCTCACAGGTTCGTTAATCTGCGTGTTCGGGTCTGTCCAAAGCGTTCGTTGACGCGTAAGCCCAGGCCGTCGATCCGCCGCGAACGCCACTAGATTCTCACTGAATTCCCGGAACCAGTCGAGGATTTCCTCCTCTCCGGCGTCATATGGCCAATTCTTCCACCCATTATCAAATATCGGACTCGGGCCAATTGAGCATTGCGTGAAGAATAGCTCGGACGCCACCTTCAGCCCGTCAACGCCGCTGAAGAATCTGTCGCAAAAGTTTGGGATGTCGATATATGTATGACCGAGCTCCTTCCTTAGAATGCGGTTGACATGTTTGCGATAAACGCCCGAGCTGGAAAAGCTACTCTTATTGCGCACCCATGATATTTGCGGAAGCGAGGACGGCATGGAGTGGGGAGGTGGAGATATTTCGCCTTGTTCAGTAAGGTTCCAGACTAGCCGCCATATCTCAAAATCGTCCTTATTCTCAAGAACTCCTTTCAGGAGCTGTCGGAGACGGTCGGAATCGTTATCCGCTGCGTGAAAATCTATGCCGAAAGTCTCTAACTCATCCGAAAGCATTCCCCCAGAAGACCCTGGTAGGATGTGAGCTGCTCGATGGGTCCGCAGGTCATAGAGAAGAGCTATTCCTAGAGATCGCAAATCTGCAAACGGATTAGCATGTTGAAGTGATCTGCTCGGTCCATGTCTCTACTTACCGCCTGTACAGAGATTGTCAACGGCTGCGGCATCGTAGACGCCCTTTGATCTTGCATCCTCACGGACGTCATCGAGAACTCCCCCGATGGGATTCTCTTCTATTATCACATTCCAGCGATCCATTATTGTCAGGCGGTCGGCGGCCCCACAACGCTGATGCTAGCGACGAGTTTAACCTTTTATTACCTGGCACATACCAGAATTCAGGAATCGGAGGTCGGAGAACGCGTCGGAGAAGAATGGAAGCCTGTCATCCAGCGTCTGCGGCTGCTGAGAATGCGGGGTTTATTCCTGTTGCGCACTGCGATACCCAGGCAGTAGCTAAGTTCTTAACTTCTTAGAATGCAGCCCTGTTGGGTACAGTAAAGCCCAACGCAGTATGTAGCATACACATGAATTCCGAGGTAGATAAATCCTCATCAAGATTCAAAGGAGGTAGGTGCCTACGGAGCGGTGGGGCTGAAGTGATCCAAGCAACCACCAACACGCGTGTACAAAGGTAGGTACCTCACCTGTTACATTAGGTACATAAATCACACAGCTGACGTGGGAATGGGGTCATTTTGGTCGGGGCAGCTCCGCAATCTCGTCATCAGATGATCAGAGTCCCTGATGTAAAGATCCAACACCGAGCACAATAGCAATCGGTTTCAAATGGCACAAATGGCCAATTGGTTTACAATCTGCTGAATCGATGCTTACTTGGGCGACTCATCATCTACACACGGAAGACCTCGCGCAGAACATCACAGAATCAACAACGGACATAGAGACACAGCGACGCACACAATAATCAGCATACATTTCAGCCTCTCACTCTATGAAACCATCAAACTATTGCCTCTGCAGTTGAGTTTCTACATAGCGGCATCTGCTGCTGCACCCGTCCAAGACTCCAAATGAGGGCCCAACGCCAGGATCGGTCACCGACTCACCGCTGAGCAGCATTTCTGCCACCACATCCTGTCTCTGTCCAGTGTCATTATAATCTGCCAGTACTGCAGGATCCTTCTGGGCCCTTTTCAGGACTTTCATCATCTTCGAGTAGAGCTTAGGGTAAGGTTTGACCCGCGGGTCCCCCCCAGGAAACACCTTCTTTCGTAATTTGTTGACGTGTGGGAACAACGGCTGGTGATACGAGGCAAAACCTAAGTATTCCGGGTCCTTGAAATACCCATCACTGATAACACCTAACTTTATGCACGACAGTTCAATATCGGAGGGATGGTCCCAATATTCATATCGTGATGGCTCAATCTATTTCCCTGGGCCTTCGTAGTGGATGCATATCCAAAACAACACCCAAAAGAAGGACTCAGGATCATGCATAAAGGTGTGTTCGTCGCCTCGAAGCAATCCAATTCTCATGAAGACCGGGGTACCTCTTCTTTCCTGTGCACTCGAAGGCCTCTTTCGCTCTGTGCTGATTGCGAAGTCCGGGTCAATTAGGAAGAACTTCCAGGAGGGATTACCTTGATCTTCATTGATCATCAGATTGTTGATTGAGATATCCCTGTGCAATATACCTTTGTCGTAAAGAGATTTGTGGCCTTTGATGCAGCCCTCGAGACAGGCAAGCAGCGCCTTGCGGGAGCTGGCCTTGTAAATGGACCTGCCATAATCCTGCACGATGATACGCCGATGCACTACTACGTTGGGTGGCTCAGTAGAATTCATCCTACGAGATCTAGTGCAAGGCTTTTTCTTGGTGGTAGGGCAGAGCCTGCTTGATCGATCGGTCGCTTCGTGCTCGTTTTCCGGCGCTCGGGCAGCACTTTTGCTGTCGCTCCGCTGGAATGCTGTGAGAAACCTTGCTGATATGTTGAAGCAGTTGACACGTCCAGTCCCCGTCGAACACAGTTACGAACGTCGTCAATGGTGACACCGACTCTTACTGTTTCGTGATGGTAGTAGCGAGCCACGTTGACGGCGTTTCGACTAGTCGCCTGCTTCAACATCTCCTCGTCGCGTTCCAATGGCTGCCAAGAATCTTTGATGACTAGCGGCGTTTCTGGATGGTCTTTCACATGAGCCTTCCAGCAGGTCGTTGCCCTACGCATCATACAACGCATCCGTTTAATCAACCCATCAACCCCGATACACTCTGACTTTCCATTCCGTTCAATCTCTATAAATCGCTCTCCATCAATTCGCCGTATCGTGGGATCGAATCCAAGCCTCAAGGTCCTTTTCACTCATCCAGAGGAAGCCGAGCATGACTTCGATAAATTGTACGGGCTCTTTGTTGATGTCGATTTGCTGAGATGCGATGCTACCGAGTCTGTCAAACACCCATACCCTTATCAGAGTCCCGCAGATCGTGAAACCTACGACAAAACGTCTGGTAGCTTGTGCGAGAAGCATTTTCCCTGCACACATCGCGACGCCGTCGACCAGAGGGTTGCAGTTCAGCACTCCCGGGACCAGCATTTGTGGCCAAGGGTGTATTCCATCTTTCGAACCACGTTGCGGATACGATGCATCAACGAAGACAACATCCAGCCTTTTCTTCGCCACAGAATAATCGTCAATGGTCTCGTATCGGGTCCCCAGAAGTTGTCACCGACGGGGAATTTAGAGCCGGGAATGACGGGCGAACTTTTATAGTTTCTTGCAGAAGATGGTCAGCCATCGCAAGACCTTCTTCTTGACGGGGCTGTCTGGCCAATCCGCCCATATATCATCCTTGTATCTCGGTGTTCTGCCACGTTTGCATTTCTTGAAAAAGGCTTTCGACGTCCTTCTCAGGGCTCAGACCATCATCGCTGCGTGGAATGCGTGGAAAGAAAGAATCGCTGTAAAAGTTGTGGGATATCAACGTATATTTGGCCGAGCTATTCCCTCACGAGGTTGTCCACATCTTTGCGATGTTCCAACGAATTAGTCCCCAAAGCCTTGTCGTGCAAGAACAGTTGTATCTGCGCATAGACATCGGGAATTCGTGACGATGAACTTCTTGACCTGTTTCCATAGATCTTCATCGTCCGCCTGATCGATAGCCTTTCTTATGAGAGGGTCGAGATGAAGGAGGGGGGAGTAGCTGCCTTCACTGCCCACGACTCATCTGGGAGTCGTAGCATTCCGCCTGCTGGATGATTCTGGAAGGCAATGAACAGTACAGATGCAAGAGCCCTGAGATCTACAAATCAGTTGTCAGCGTATCGAAATGACATGCTTGATAGTGATACATGTCAGCCCTGAGCCTAGTTACCTGTTGAACTGGGTTTTGCGAGATCAGCACTCTGGCGGACGCCCATGTCTTCTGCCCATTTACAAAACGAAGTGAGATAGCCCGCGGTAGGATTCCGTTGGATTGTATCGATCCAGAGTTTGTGGTCCATTGCTGCAGACAGCCCTGAGCTAGCGGCCACCACAACTGCTGATGTTAGAGGGTAGTCATAACGCATACTGGTACAGACGGTGCCGTTTTCGGGAAACAAACGCGTCAGAAGGAAAGGGGCCCTTTATCTCCGCATCTGTGGCAGCATGATATCTCGGAACCGGGAAACGACTTCTAAGTTACATATCATGGACCATGGTGTGAGGACCTGAAAAGACGCTTCTGCGCGTAATTATTGAATGAAGAAAATTCTCCCATGAGCAAGGTGCACAGAATAGGGCTGTGAAGATCATTAGACAAGACAAGAGCAACGACAAACAATGAGGTGGCACTTGTCTGCCAGCTGCCGGGCTGAGGGCTCAAAAGCTGCAAGCATTCGCTTGGAATAACTACAGTAGAGAAGTACATTCGTGGCGACAAGCTCGACAAGAAATGGCCAAGGAAATGTGCGCATTCGAACTTTTCATGCACAACACAAGTCGCACAAAAAGTAGTTGAGCTAATTCGTCGACTCTTTGTGCGACAAACTCAAAGTATTTCCTTCCCAGTTGAACAGTTTGGAGCCGCCATCTCTGGGCTGGCTACCCTATGCCGCGATTCACGATATCGCCGACGTGCACTTGTTGGCTAACTTTTTAGTTGTCCAACGCCAACTTGTTGCTCCGATGTCGCTCTGGTTGTTTACTTCCGCTCACCTGACGAACGATAGATACGATGACCTGCCAACATCGATTCGGGAACTCGCCACCGTTCAGATTCCCACATGTGGCGTGATGCCCTCCAACTGCAATGGCAGCATGGCTTGAGCCTTGTCATCCGCGCCACCACCAACACCCAATATTAGACTGTCTCAACGCCATGTTCAGCTGCGTGTCTCAACGTCATCTTTCCCGTTACTCGTCATTGTCACCAGAGTTGCTGTCATTATTTTCGTATGTATGTATGTACTCTGCATTGCCGCCCGTCTCGCAACAAAATATGGCGCCCTCATTCACCGTCAAAGTCCACTAGCAACTGCCAATGGCCATTGCCAATAGCACCCAATGAGAGGCGAAATCGTAGAACAAAAACACAATCCATGGCTCACGGGTATCAGAGAGTTGGTTCGAAGAGAATCTTTGCGTTTAGATCAGCGATAAGGATGTGCAAGATGCGGCAGACTGAGAGGGGGTAGTGGAGAGCGGCGAGCGGGAGATGTTCACAGTTCTGCCAGACTTGGTATCCAGAGCGAGGATGCGTGGCTCAGCGGCGGCTGTATGCAGAGCAGAACAGGTAGAGAGATGATGTGTAGATCGTAGACGGATAAGATAAATAGATATTGTAACATGAATGCATACAAATAGGCGCAGTTTTCACACAATGCATGCTGCAGACACTTGCCAGACAGCAGATGTAGGCACAGTATCATGCAGATACGAAATTGTCATCTAGGCGTACATAGATCTACAAACATACATGTCTGTACAGACAAACAAGCGTACGTATTATCGATGTGCCATTAAATTACAGATAACATGCGGAAATCTATGGGTATACTCTGTAGCGACATCAGGTATCAGTGATACACGTACACACACAAGACGCATGCGGCATGTATCTGCATCAAATCCCTTGGTACACCCCCAACTTCCAAGAAGCACCCCAGCCCACATGACCTTTCACCTTCTTACTCTGTATGATGTTTCTGGAACCCACACTGAGACACAGACACGAAAAAACCACATGACGAGATCTGAAGTTCTGAACCCTGCGTCGTATGTACTCCGTAACTTGTAAGGCCATTCTACTTGCTTGACTCATGTACTTCCTCTCAATTCAGCCTTCTTCTCCCCAAGAAAAAAGGAGATCCCTCCTCCTCCTTATCGTAATGAAGCGAAACGGTGAAAAACGTGCCAAAAGTCGGGGAAACGAGGACCTACACATGCCAACTGTATGTAGGTACATACCCGATTATCGATAGCAGGCGCACTACATACCCAAGTCCCAAGCTAAAGCCAGCCCTACAACAGCCGCCAGCGCAAACACCAAAAGACTGAACAACAAAAAGTACATCTACAGACTACGCAACCCCTTTTCATCGAAATCAAGAAAAAGAGAAAGCCCAGGGGCCAGAACACAATCTGGACCCCTTTTCTCGATTTCCAAGCAATATGTACATATGTAGTAGACATTCGCGCAACGCGAAGGATCAGCCTAGCCCTTTCGTCGGGACTCGGCGTCCTAGCTGGATGGGTAACATGGTTCACTTATACGCAGTATGCAGTATGCACCTAGGTAAATACGTACCTATCTAAAAACAAGGAAAAGGCGATCCATTTTGGCAAACTCTTGGCAACGCGGATACCTACTATGTACCTAGGCACATTACCTAGCATTGAGGTTGTAATTTAAGATGCACTTTTACGAAATCGATTACCGAGCTTCGACCGCCGCTAGCACTGCAAGAGCTCCTAAAATATCCCCAGCGGGACATACAGAAATACGAAAACCCCATAGGTACATACAATACTCTGCACATACCGGAAGGTACATATGTACCTAACTTTGTTTCTTAGTTCCCGTGCAAGTAGGTAGGTAGGTATTCGTATTCTCAAAGAGGCCAAAAGCTCCGAGATTGGCTTGCCTAATGCCAATGCCAGTCTAGGTAGTCGCGACTTGCGACTTGCCAGTGAGTCGCTTTCCCTGCGATGATGGGAGTCGGAACGGGACGTGGAGACTTCAAAGACTAAGATTACATACTCCGTATGCACAATAGTTCAACATGATCCGATCGAGTACATACATATACATAAATAGGCAATACATGCAAGAGCGGACAACGCCCCTCCGAGCCGTGCTTCTCATGACGGCAAACGGTAATCGGTAAACGGTAAACGGTAAACGGTAACGTTCGCCAAAATACGACGTTGTCTGCCCGACCTCGGCAAATACCCATGTACGCTATCAAGTTCCGTGGGACTTACCTACATTCGTCCGGACCGTGGAACGGAGAATGCAACGCCATGTTGGTCCCATCGGCATTTTCAATTTCATCCAGGGGCAAAAGGAACTATGTACGTACATACATACATATACCTACGCCGTACGGGGTATGTGATGTAGCGTAGCATTCGTCAAAGAAGACAGTGCGCGCGCGAACCGCATTCTCCAAATCTCCAATGTCCAAGTCTCCATAATCTTTGCATTGCCTTTTTTGACACGGCAAAGCGATCCATCGGGCTTTTGTCCCCCAATTACGGAGTATTATCCCGTATGGAGTTGTACTGTACATAATACATATGCGTCAATCAAAAGCAGATCGCAGCGCCAGCGCCCAGCGGGTTCGCTTCCCCATAAGTTACTAATCAGGGAAATGAATCCTTTGGTCCGGTACGGGCGTACGGTTTGGTCAACCTTCAGCCGCGTGGACAATCATTCGTCGGCCACGGGGAGACAAAGCGGCAGGAGCATTTTACTTTCGGTCTAGATTTTGGATGGTATTCTTCTTCTAAACTCAATATAACATGGCTCTTGGCCCCTTTGCTTTCAACCACTTTCGCCTGATTAGTGATCTATCTGGTGGACGTAGGTATGTACATATATACATAGCACGGATTCTGGACCCGGGCCCGAGCCATTATGTAGGTACCCCAGGGCCTAACGTGTCACAGACTCACAGACTCACAGGCTGTGATACAGCCGGAAACTTCGGCAGTCGCGGAACTCTTCTTTTTGAGTCTTTGACAAGACCATTCTAATTTCTGAATTCTGTCTTCTAATCCACGGTTTTGTTTTCCGATTGATGCTCGTTTTCTCCAATTTCACTTCTTTTCGTGACAAGCCCGCAGTGTGCGTTGCATTCTGAAGCCCCGCAACTTGGCGATCCCGGCATACTTCGGCTCAAAAGCCGGGGCGACAGAATGCTCTTCCGTTTGTTCGTCGTCGCCGCCGAAGGGCGAAGGGATCAGAGTGGGAGGTGACCAAATATAGTAGAACAAAATACCGAGCATCTCCGCAAGTTCCAATAGCCGTCCTGGAGGATGACTTCCTTCATTCCGTCTTCCTACGTCGCCGAGTTGTGTTGCCGATATTGGGCTGTGAGATTGAACGATTTGGAGGCGGTAAGCGGAGTTGTGGTCACTGCTGGTCAGTGGTGGATAAAGAAGTGTGCGGACTCGAGGCAAAAAGGGGGCGTGTGTGTAGTGGATCTTGGCACGGGGAATCTCGTTTCTCCAGGCCTTCGGCTGCGTACAGTGAGTGCCAGCGACTCCGCTAGCGCTATGGTTGTCAGTCGGCCAACTAGTGCCTCGCCCGAGACACGGAGCAAGATCCGAGTTACACGTTCCATCCATGTATGGTCATTGGTTGAGGTTGAGATCGATGATGAGATGGATCATGGAGGAGATGGGATCAAGGATGAGATGGATCATGCATGCATGAGATGGATGAGCATTGCCGCGCGGTGAGTTCACTCGCCCCGGGCCCGACGAACCCCAGTCGGTCCGACTACACGCCCCCTTCCTTCCTTTCATCCTTCCTTCCTTCCAGGGCGTGTCCGCAGCGAGTGACAGCCGTGTCTTGCCAAGCCAGATGGCTAGATCTCGTTGGCTCTACACGCCCCCTTGCTCCGTGGCATCCGCCATGTACGGTAGGTACACCTGGCACCTGGCACCTGGCGCCTGGCACTTGACACTTACAGCTTGGCACTGGGAACTTGGGCTCTCCGCTTCGATCCTTCCTTTCTCGGGATGTGGCGAACCCTTCCACCTGCCAGCCACTCATGGCTCGGCCGTGACAGCTGCTTGCACCCGACGCACCCCCTCTCCAGTCGATGCCGGATGGAGCAGTCGATGCCGTGTGTGTACATACTCCGCAATTCATGGGTTATGGCAGTCTGTTCGCGTCGCGAGCGAAAAGCGAGTGCCGGCACTTGCTGTCCATAAATTCCGTTTTATCGCCAGGGCCACACATCTAGTCTGCGTCCACCCTGGGTGTGGCAGTAATCGTCATTGTTTACTCATCGGCCCCTCATGTTCATCACACGTTTTCCATCTATCATGCATCGGCAAATAATATCGGGAAAATGGAACAAGAACTGCTGCGGCAGCGTGAAGCCGACAATAGAAGCAACAATACTTTGTCTTCTATTACGAGCCCGTGACAACAGTATCTCGTTCCCTAATTCGGCTGTCAGCTCCGCTCGCTTCTCGTCTCACGAATGTCTCGTCCGGTGTATACTAATGCAACAGAAGCACACAGTCAGACTGCCTCCAGAAGTACCACACAGCGGGCAAGAAAGCAGTGCACCGTATTGCACTAGGTACCTATTTCGCGTCGCATCGTATCGCATCGCAATGAGGCAGCACGATGCCATGATGCCATGCGTGCATCATGCGTAGGTATTTCAGGGGTCGTTTGGCGCCAGCCACAATTTTGAACGGGGTTCTCTTGAGTCTTATTATTACAGCGCCGCTCAGTGCCGGCGACCCGACAATCTGGGCCGGGCTCCATCGGGTAGGTCCGAGGCTTCTTGGGCGGCCATGCCATTACATATGTATGTACATATGTATGTACATAGGTATTCCGTGCCTGGTACCTACCCTCGACTCAATAATAAGCGAGCGACTTTGAACCATCCGCTGTATCCGGTGGTCGTTCGTTCTTGTGAGTTGTGTGTCATCTGTAGAATAGCCTCATCTCATGTAGGCCGAGGCAGAATGGCGGAGAATGGCGAGTATCATTATGTAACGCGGCCAAGAGTGCAAAGCTGCCTTCACATGCCGAACCTACCTCCCCCAAGCTTGGCAACGTAACATGCATGCCAGGCAGCCAGCCAGCCTCCAGGCCGGCGCCACGCAGCCTTGTCCTAAAAGGGCAGCTTCGCTTTTCCGATCCGACAGATTGGGCCCGAAGCTCCGCCCATTTTGGTCCTGATCCTCGGAAGTAGGACGGAAAAGGGAGCTTGTCCTCCCCACCGAATCTTTCGAGGTTGTCCATCTGTACTGTAGGTACATATGTACCCTCTACTACCTATGTATGTACATACTCCGTACTCTGTATTGTACCGGTAGTTGGTTGTAAATGTACATATGTAGGTATGTATGTATCAGCCTTGTAAGTTGTCATACATCCCACGTCATACAGCCTTCCGGTTGCTGCCGACAAATCGTTGTCTTGAAGACAAGAGATCTCGCTGCCAGTCGGAAGGACACACCCCCTTTCTTCCTTCTGCCCGTTCTTCCTTTCTTCCTCACCAATGCCGAGCCATGGCCGCTCTCCTTGCTGTGAGACAAGGAAGAAGACGCAAGTACGGAGTACCGTAGGTTCTCAGTAAATCCGTTATCGTCTATGGAGCCGCCCACCCCTGTTTCTAGCGATTTCATTCGCGCCCCCATACACAGATGATCTAAGATAACGGGCAAAGAGGCCCAAGCCCCCTCACCCCTGTCAGGGGGTCGGCACTTGTGCAATAGGAGCGTAGAAACAGGGCTGGGCGGCTCCACAGACGATAAGACGGCTCCACAGACGATAACGGATTTACTGAGTACCTACGGTACCTATGTACTCAAATAAGGGGGGTTTCGTTACCAGTGGGTACATAGGTACATGTCCATCTACTCCGTACATGATGCGATAACTTTGCCTGCATGAAACAACGGCTGCCATGCCAGCGCTTCGGCCGTCTCTTGAAAACGTCGACGTTCCCCAAACGCATAGCCCAACACAGTGCAAGGGGGGTAACGTCCCACGTCATCTGCACCCTCAGATAAAGGACATCCTGACGATGATAGCGGGAGTGTCCCAGAGTGGACGGACTGCCTACCTTAGTATGTACTTACAGAGCACAAGTTACAACGCAGAAGGTGAGGTACATATCTGAAACGGGTCGCGCCATGTGACGCTATGTGCCGTCGGTACATGAGCAGCAGATGCGGGCCGGCACAGGAACGATTTCTGCCGGCAGCCAGTGAAGTTTGATAAAGCCAAGCAAAGCTAGCAAAGCTAGCTATCGCAGCAGCAGAAAGCCTCTCCCCCTCTCCCATTCCATCTATTGACTGGCTTTGCCGCCGCAGGGAGGAAGTCAAGGACGAAATATATGTACTCGTGGGATCAAGAGTGCCATGATTTGTTATTCCCAACGCGAGCAAGCAACCATCGTGAGACATCCGTCACCGACTCACCGCCTTGCCTCATTCGTCCAGCCCGTCTCATCCGCAGCGCCGCCTCATTTTGCCTTCGCTCGAATCATTTCCCTCGTTCGACGCCTTTGCCTCTTTTGCTTCGTTCGTCTTTCGTCGCGTGACTCAAGCACCCGCGCACAGAGGCACTTCGTGATGTGATGCCTGCGAATGTGCGCATTCCGGCTTGCCTCCTGGAGTCCTTGTTGCGTGCCAGACCGCCCTTCGGCCGAGAAAGTTGGAAGTTGGAGGAAAGCGCGGCGACTACTCCGTACATACGATTCAGCCTCCATTGTTGGTTGACAGATGCATGGGGCCAAGCCAGCCAAGCCAGCCAAGCCACGCACAACCGGGCCTTTGGACCGATCCCGTTTGCATTGTCGGGAGACGCCTCCTCTCGGTTGTACATTCCGCATGCACTACCGGCCGACCGACCAACAAGCCAACGAGGGCAGGCCAAGCCGTTGTGTTATTGACCAGCTGCGCCCCCTTGTCTCGCCTTTCGCATGCGCTGGTGGGAATTATCTGGCGTTGAGGGCGACTCGGCACAAATTACAATCAGCGTATGTGCAGGATAGACAATGTGAATAATAAACAATGAAAAGTGGCTCGCAATTGCCTGCGCACTACTACCTACATACCCGTAACCCAACAACATGCTCTTCTGAGCTCTCGCTCGACCAGCTTTCCGCACCGTACCCCACTCGTTTATTGCGAGAATGCCCCTTCGGCAGACGAAGTATCAAGCGAGCATCAGGTCAGGTCTGAGGTTAGGTAGGTGTCGGGTGGATGAATGTGGCTGAACAAGCATCTTGTTGACGTCAACGCGTCAAGACTTGAGACGAGGGCATCGGGAGGCTTGACATGAGTGCTCATAAAGAGGATTCTGCATTATTTCTAGCTTGAATCTTCTTTAAGCCTTTCATCTTGATGGCATTTTTTCGACAGAGAAGCCGAAAAAGGGCGGCGTACGCATCAGAGCTCCCTTTGCAGCCACAGTTGCCTTCATCGTCTCTCGTGGAGTCGTCGCATGTACGGTGACGCACAGTGACGCCTGACGGCAGACAGGATTCAAAGCCCCCTTCTCCCTCCGGTGGGGGACCCGGAAATAGACGCATCATTCGTTTACGGAATAATAATGTCTTTGATTTCGCGAGGTCTTACCTAGGTACATATTCATGCATGCCAGGCAGTCCTGTCAGAAAAGGCACAAGGCCAGTCAGACTGTCAGTGTTCTTAGACCCGCCGTCGGCTCGTACAAGCAGCCACTGCACGCACATTATGCACATGTGACGCAGGCAATGACACAATAGGACCATTGCCAGATCTCGGCATTGCGATTTGGTGACTTGTGGACGTTTTACCTTGCCTTGCTCCACAGTTTGCCGAGAGGAAGGCATGTAGGCCGGGCGCCCGCCGCCCCCTCATGCCATTCATCAAAAACAAGACCACCAAGTACTTCCAACTGCCGATTCAGGATTGTCTCGGCCGTGGCGTCGTAGCGCCGAAAGCTGCGCTTTGTACCACAGATGCCCTTTCTTCTTCTTTTTCTTCTTCTTTTGGTCCAATTGAAATGGCGAAGATTCCCCGTGCGCGCGCGACGTTGGTGGTATCATCGCCATATAAATTAGGCACGTCACGGAGTACGGACTCGAGAGACCTGGGCTCGGCTCCGAGGCTTGCCAGAGGTAGAGCACAGATGGGTGGCTTTAGCCAAACATGAATCCATCGCGACTGCGACACAGACATCCAACACGGCTTTGCCCAAGCCGCATCTGTATGACTTCTAGGGAGTACATGTGAGAAAACCGTGTTGGTTACCTCGCCTGCGCTTACATGGCGGGCTTCTGGTTTTGTAAGCTGCTTTTGCTCCCCAATCTTCGATTGAAGGAATGAATAAAAACGCAGGCTGATCGACGACGACATGTTGCATACATAGGTACTGCTAAATATACACATTGCTGTGTAATCTGCCATACCTAGACGACCGCCGCATTGACTGTACATATCTGTCTCGTAAGTGCGTAGTTCTGGTGCGCCTCCAGATGCGACGGCATGCATCCGCGCCTGCTTGGCTTGACAGGCTGTCAATCGGTCGGTGACTACCGACACGTTGCGTTCAGAAATCTGAAAACCACATCGTGGCCTTGGTCTTGGCAGGGTGTGCCGTCAAAAGGAACAACCTCTTCCTCCCTCAAGGTGTGCGCCGATTGGAATCCATCTGGTCGGGTGGGGGTGGGACGCGCACAATACGACGTTGAGGGTCTTTTTCCCCCTAGGTACCTAGGTAATAGACGCCTCTCTCCAGGCCAAGCATGTACATAGCGGGAAGGGCAGCGAAGAAATACCTTAGGTAGACAGGCCGGATAAGACTGTAAATCATAAATGTCAAAGAGAATGGTCAAGACTCAACTGCGCTAGCACAAGACCCATGCTGCGAGGTATCGTGGCCTGTCTGACAAGATATTTTGGTGCTAGGTATCATCACGAAACACACGCAGCGGCATGTTATCTGCTTGTTGGGTTGGACATTTGAATCAATAGGCATCAATGGCAAGACTCGACGGACGCCGATCGCATCGAGCACACAATCCCGTCCCACATACATGATACGGAGTATAGCGTCGCTTACGCAGGCCGGCTGTTCGCTGTTCCACCGCTGCACCTCTTGTTAGGTTGTAGGTACATACCTAGGTATCGTACCTAGGCAGCATTTTCCTCGGCAGGGGACGGTATTGGAAACGGCGAATCATATTGACAGCTCGTTGTCGCTTTTGCGCCATCTCAAATGGAGATTTTCATTCCCCCACACACCCTTGCGACCTTGACCCCTATGTACATACTCCGTAGTAGCCGCGACAAGACCCGCGTTGTCCAGGCCGTCTGGCTTTGAAACGTGTCGAGAGCAACCCGGCTGTGGATTTCCTAAAGAGGCGCCATCTCCGATCACGCATCACACCGTCAATCACGAGAACACCAGCCGAAAGTTATTTGAATCCGGTCCGGTTAAGCGATAGGAACTTGTCAGTTACCACGAGCCTTCCAAGTTCCGAGTAGGCCCGAAGAACCCGTTCGTCCGCAATGGCTTATTACTCGTAGAAGGGTTGCATCTTGGTCCCAACCAGATATGAATAAACACGCGGTCAATTTTCGGAGTCGTGAGTCGTGAGTCGTGACAGTGAATGATTTGCAACGGGCTGTCAGGCAACAACAATGTGGCTTCATTCAAGACGAGCCAGCGCAGACCCTGATGATCCCCCATCTCCGGCGCGTAACTTAATCATCTCTGCATGACCTTCCTGAAGTACTCCGTACGACAGTTGGAGAAACTCGGTGGTTCATCATGTTGTGAGAGACAAAGGTTCACATTCCCGTCATATTACCGATGGAGCTCGTAATTTCTTGCATCATACGGACTCCGTATGCCCTAAATGAGTCATGCCGCCTCATGCGCGATTGCCAACAGGGTTTTTGAATCTTTGATGACCATATCGCCGCTGCGATAAGTGCTTGGCAGGCAGCCGTAGATTCCGGAATATTTCCAGCACCAGAATAGGTGACACTACCTGGCCTATGATTATGAAGCCACGAGGTTGCCTGCCGCCGGGTTACTTCTCCGTACGTTTGTACCTATGGGGGATGTTCAACGCCTAGCGGCCAATCAATCCAGCGCTATGGCTTTGTGGAGCTTCGACGACGTTCTTTTCGAGTTCAAACTTCACGCCCTCCTCCCCTGCCAGATCGGCTGGTGTACATAGGCAGGTAGCATGTAATGCAAGATAATGACCGAGATGTTAAGGTCCTGGATAGAATAAGCCCCGCGATTGAAGTTCAGCTTTATCTCCATGTCTCGGGGGTATCTCAGTCCACGACCGAGGCATACGCTGCATCAGCAGGGCGAAGGCATTGCCGGGAAGGCGCGGTTGTTGCTTGTGCTACATACCCCCTCGTCCACCGGATGACCTACCGAACACAAGTCCTTGCTGCATCTCCGAAGACCCTGCTTGGCGTGGGTGTGTGCCTTGCTGCCAACCACTTAACCCACTTTAAAAGCCGGCATTGTACTCCGTACTGCATACATACCAGGTAACTTGATTTACCATTTCTGACTCAATGGCAGCTGCATGTATGTACATGCGGAGTACATACAGACATACCTGTACCTAGGTATATAATGTAGGTAGCTGGCAACGGTGACTTGGCACGGCCTTTCGGCCCCGTGAGCGCAACCTAGCGACGCTTGACGACCGGGAATTTAATAACACGGGTAGCACTTCTGCCGTACGGTAATTCTCACCGGGGGTCCATCGGAAAAAGTGGTTGTTGTTTCATCCTTGCTGAGCGAGCCTGGAGCCATGAGCAGTGCAAGTGGTCCGGGTCCGAGGCCTTATGTACTGTACATACAACACGGGGTAAGCTTCCTCATATGTAACCGCAGATATGTAGACTCTTTCCAGATACAGAAACGCAGGCACCCGGTCACTGGAAATCGGTTGCCGGACAGACAGACTGCTGTGAGACCACTCGAGCTTCGAATGACGCTCCAAAGAATCTTGGTTGACAGCGCAGCACACCCCCTTGTCTCGGTGGGGCTTGGTCTTCGTTCTCCAGCTGACCTGAACGTTACGGCGGAATGCAGGAGCACATCCAAGGCCCACCCCCCCTTGAGGGGTCTAGCCGATCCAGCATCAAAACCGTTGGAAGAATGGCACTTTGACGACTTGCCCACTCAGTGCAATTACCCGCTAGGCCGTTTATGCCTGCCGTCAAGCGGTTTGGGAACTGCCTATGTACCTACTCCGTAGTTTCGCCAGCCGGCCCTGGGACCAGAGGCAAAACACGTGCGGCAGTTGCTCCGGTGTAGGTCGTAACAGCAAGAGACTTGATCTGGCGGTATGTAGACTTTTCTGATGACATTTCCGGGCCGGCTTGTACCATGCAGAGCTCAGCTCCGACGTGGGACTTTTGGCTTGTCTCCAGCGCGGCTCCGCGGCTCCGCGGTTCCTGGAGCCTGGCGAACCTTTACTCATATGGATTCTTGTCCTACCGATGCCAGCACAAAAGCAGCCCACACCCCAAGCTGTCGCGAACGGCACCCTTCTTTATACATTTGTGACGACTCGCAGAATTGATGTCTCGGATACCCTCATTAAAGAATTCACTTATATCCTCATGAGTTTAGAAAATTCCTTGTTGACATAACCGAGTTGAAGGCATCAGCTTGAACCAGACTGCAGCTCAACGACAGTACCTAGCAGTCGCCTCGATTTATCTTTCAGAGCGCGGAAGGTGTTATTAAACAACAATAGCACTTGAAACACATATTGAACTTTGCCGGGCCAACGATCCAAATAATCGAGGGTTAGAGATTTATCTGAGGGCCGCAACTTATTCACGCGGTGGAAGGATCAGGACCCGACACCTGTCGAATCCGATTCAGGTTGGCGCAAACCCTTGCCGCAGTGTTCCCAATGGGGAGTTTATCAAATTTCGAGCCTCGTCAGCGTTTGGATCTCCCAGACACCCCGCCTGAGCTGGCGAGCCCCGGTGCCTCGTCGCTCTCTTCTCGATCTTCTCCCACAACGGAACAAGCCTGGATCCATAGAAGCACAACATCACTTCCCATGTCCAGCTATGACAAGGCATCTGGTGCCGATATATCGCCGGCCACTGGACTGAGGGGATTCAGTCGGGATCAATCCGAGTCGAATAGCCACACCTCTTCACGGCAGCAGCTGCCGTCATTACACAGTCTGTTCGGTCCGCCGTCAGCCATGCGAGGTGGCCATTCATCGGCTGGGAGGGACACGCCACATCTTGCGCAGTCACCACGCGAACGGTCGGTGGCCTCTCCAAGCATCGGACATGGCTCGAGATCGTACTTTCCTTCGGTATCGTCCCCTCCGATCTCGCAACCGCGTAGCACATACGACACACGTCATGACCCCCAGTCTTTGACTCGTTCGTTCTCTGGACATCGATCTCCAAAGTGTCTTGAGCAATGTCGAAGCAGACCTGATGTACGCTCTGGATCCGAAAGCAGCAAATGGCCCATCTATCCTGATACAGGATATACTCTCGGTTCAAGAGATGCGCTATTTCAGCCTCTGGATGACCGACCTCGAACACAACTCCCCACTGCCAAAGACTTGCAAAGAGACTACCCAGGTCCTCAAAGGGTACAGTCAACACTAAGCGCACCACCAACACCAGACAGCTCTGCAGTGTCCGAGGGCGTGCCCACCAAAGATGGCCTTGGGCCAAAGATTTGGACCGGATCTCACTTCTTGCCACGATTTGTACGAGCGACAGAAGTTCCTGGCGAAGGCTTGTGTTATTTTTACGACGACGGAAGCCATTGCAAGACCGTCATCGACGGCGAGGCTGTGAACGCTCACTGGGGAGTAACGAAAGCCGGTAAACCCCGCAAACGACTAGCCATCGCCTGCATCACCTGCAGAGAAAAGAAGATCAAGTGCGACCCCGAGTATCCGAGATGCGTTCAGTGTGAGAAGTTTGGGCGAGTGTGCAAGTTCAAAAATGCGTGAGTCATCATGAATATCCCCGTGTACGCTGTTGTGAATAGATAACTAATCATCGCTCTAGGCCAAGAGGGGGACACAGCACTTCCCCGTCTACGCCACCAGCCGAAATCGACGATCAACGAAACGCAAGTACTGTATCAAGACGGGGTGATCAAGATCATCCCTTGAGTCAGTCGCCATCTCCGATCTCGCCTCGCGTAATGCTGCGTGAGCCGCTCCCAGAAACTGCGCAAGCCAACAAGAGGGTGAAACTTGCACGAGATTCGTCATATGCAACAAACGGCGAGCCTTGGTCTACCGGTATGCTCAGGCCAATGGATCATTCCAAGTCCACGAATCCCATAGAAAGAGCAGCATCAGAGACTCCCCGAATCCCCGATGATGTTTTGCATAGAGCCTGGCAAACCGATCCCTTCGTCTCTGATCCTCAGTCAATCAGCACGGTCTTATCTCAGTTCTTTGGACATATCGACAATACTATCGTCATTCGTTTCCTGCAAGAAGACATCTACACATCCTGGGTGTCTAGCTCTGTGCATCAAAAGGGCCCAGAGGACATGATGCTGCTGTATAGTGTTTTGGCCATTGGGGTCGCCTTATCCGGAGGACCCAAGCACATTTCGTACGAGTATGCGCAAGTGGCGAATTATGCTCAAAAGTCTCTGAACACGCCTTGTCTTCAATTGGTCCAGAGCAGAATCCTTTTGGCAGTATACAACATTGCGACATACCGACTCGCGGAGGCCAATGAACTCTTGTCGTCCGCTATCGCCACCGGTGTTTGCTTACAACTCAACCAGGAAATCGATTACCAGAGAGACATCGCACTCAAGGATTTGCTCATCGGCATGAATAGAGTAGGCTACGCCGAGGCGAGAAGGCGAACTTTTTGGTCTCTGTTCTTGCTGGAGCGACTCAGCCCCCTTTTCCCGGCTCGCGCAACCATGATTCACAGCGATGATATATATGTCAGACTGCCATCTGATACAGAGAGTTTTGAAAAGCAAGTGGAGGTCTGCATGCCAGTATTCAGCCCTCACGAAACGAGCGTTCGCGCATTCGCCGAGAGACCGTCGAGTATCACCTGCCATTTCATTGACATGGTTCACATTTGGTCATCTTGCCAATCAACGATGGATCGATTAGCTCGTAGGCCTATTTCTTCTGATGTTGAGGGACCTCGCATCCATGACTTGAAAAGACGGGTACTCGAGTGGCTCACGAACCTACCATCGAGACTTTCCTTCAGTGGCTCTAACCTCGAGTCTGCTGCCTTTTCTGGCAAGGTCGGATCGTTCTTGACCATGCATTTGCTCTGTCATCACGCCATCATTCTATTGAACCGCTACCATTTGTCAGTGGCGGAACTGTCCGCCGAGAGACGAGCTAGCCACTTCCAAGAGTGCCATGACAACGCCAGAAATATAGTGGACATCATCTGTTGCTTGGATCGCATCTTGCGAGTTCGACCAAGTATATTGAGCGTACCTCCACCGGCGTTGGCCACGGTCGGGACAACAGCCGTGGATGTCTTAACTTCAACTGGATCACTCGGTGCAATTAGCCACACCTTGAATTATATGAGGGTGGTAAAAACAGCTGTCGATAGCACGTCCCATGTTTGGGAGCATGCCAGCATTTGCCAGCAGCTATTAGACCAACGTTTGCAGAACCTCTACCAGATTCGTGACCAGGGTTCTCGCCTTATATCCACTGAGGATTTCGAAGTTGGGGCATATCCAGGCGAGGAATCTGAACAGCCTCGATGGCAGATCTATCGGCCATTGGAGAGGGTTTACCCTTTCGAAATGGACGTGATCTACTGCTTCCCGAATTGAGTAGATTCTTCTTTCTTTTTTTCAGTCATAGCGTTTTTGTTTGAATGCGGACAGTACTGCGTGTATCTTGGGGTGATACGCTTGCTGCAGCGAGCATGGTCCGTATGTTATGTTCTACATAAGGAAATTAGTGGCTTGAGAGCAATAGTGTCGGAATTTCATCCGCACTCACGTATTATGAAGGGTCATTTTTGTTTTTCGTTTGATTTTGTGTTTGTGAACTCAACATATTGGTAGGCTGGACCATCAGGAGGCACTGTGTGATACAGATAGAGTCCACAATGTGTGGACTGTACGAGTATAGTCAATACCCGTGATACGAGATAGATCGAATCGAATATGAAACAAACTCATAGCATCGTAAAACAAGACGTTTTGCGTAAGTCGCAGTCCGTTTTTTTTGTTCTTCCTTCTGATTTTGTTTTGTTTTTGCGAGCTTGACATCCGTATGTATTTGGTGGGCTGGACCATCAGTACTGAGTAGACACTGTGATACAGATAGAGCCCGCGATGTGTGAGCTATACGTACGAATAGTCAATGATCATGAATCTAGACAAATCGAACCGGATTCCAAACAATTCGCAGCATCGTGAAATAGAATAAAACGTCTTGCGGTTTCACAAAACATTACGATGGGTTACATGAGGCAGGAACGAACTGATGAGCCAATCAGACCGCGGAACCGCCGAGGGGAGGGGCTTAGCTCATCACCAGTTTCAACTTCCAAGGTTTAGCCACGCTTCCTTCTCATGAAAGATATTCTCTGTGCAATTGATCACCATCTGCCAACAACGGAGAAAAAGAAAAAAAAGAAAGCAGGCCCTCAGTTAATGAGAGTGTTGAGGCTTAGAATTGGAAGACATGATGGTCGTGTGACTCTAAAGAATGAGTTTCCCAGACACACCTGCGGCTTACCTGCTCGGCTCAAGCGGTGCGTCGGCTCAACTACTTCCTCCAAGCTACATTGAACACAGAAGCGAAGCTAACATGGGGTTTATGCTCTTCCAGGCCCTATTCATGCCGTGAAATACTCAACAACACCAGGGTCCTACATCTTGACTGGTTCTGCGGACCGTGCAATCCGGCTCTACAACCCTTTTCCTAGCACTGTGCTGCCGGAGCCACCATCATCATCTACTGGCAAGGCGTCTGTCCCACAGGGCCGACTCATTCAGACGTATGCCGCCCATGGATACGAAGTTCTCAGTCTTGACGTAGCATCAGACAACGAAAAGTTTGTCTCCGCAGGCGGTGATCGATCCGTCTTCCTCTGGGATGTTGGCACAGCGGTGACGACGAGACGATTTGGCGGCAACGTTCATGGACACACTGCACGCATTAACTGCGTGCGTTTTGCAGGTGATGGGGACTCGTTGGTTGTGAGTGGTGGATTTGACACGTCGACACGAATTTGGGATGTGAAGAGCGGCAGCGTGAAACCCATCCAAGTGCTTGATGAAGCCCGTGATGCCATCACTTGCCTGGCCGTTCGTGGTCCGCAGGTTGTGACTGGCAGTGTTGACGGACGCGTCCGGAGCTACGATGTCAGAATGGGGAAATGCACGACAGATGTCATGTGTGCGAGTGTGACGAGCTTGGATATGTCAAGGGATGGGCGATCGATGCTGGTGGGCACCTTGGACAGCAAGATACGACTGATGGACTGTGATAATGGTGCTTGCCTGCGAGCATATGCAGATCCCGTGTGGAAAAACGAAGAGATTCGAGTCCAGTCGTTGCTAGGGCACCGGGAAAAGTACGTGGTAGCTGGCGATGAGATGGCGGTTGAGCATGGCGAGAATGGCGAGGGCAGGGTATGGGTGTGGGATCTACTCTCGGGAAGGCTTGTTGCCAGAATAAAGGTTCCTTGGGGGCCGCCAGGCTACGAAACAAGGAAAAAGACGCTGGGGAAAGACGGTCGCGAAAAAATACGCGATAACGTCATCAGCTGCATGGCGTGGAGGGAAGACGGATGGGGAGACCAGTTCTGCGTGGGTGGTTCGTCAGGAGTTGTAACAGTATACGCTTGTCCATCATAACGTACACACGTGTAGCGAATCGACCACCGTCCGTCGGTCCGCCCTGCCTGTCCCATCGGTGAAAACGAATCACGTCCCCCGCCTGCCCCCCTCTCGCCAAGTTATTGATTCCGATATAGAGTTAACAAGCGACTAACGAACAGCCAAAAGACCTGCGGAGGTCATGCCCTTGTTTCAAGAAAGCCAAGCGGTCAAAGTCCCAAGTTCTAGCACACGCGCCACCAACACCGGTACCCCAAAGTTTTTCCTCTCATCAAGACCGTGATGCGTCATGGTTCGTACGAAAAAAAAAAGTCCAAATTAAGCTGACGGATTAAAATGATTGTCTAACACAGGAAAAATGTGGAGAGGGGCGAGGAATTAGCCCATCCCGACATATTTAAACCAGTTGGGTCTGCAATCTTCATGATGGAGGAATGCTTCACCGTCAGTCAGCCGACCAGTGACACACCCACTGCACTTGGGAGAATTGGGACAATTGAAGAACGGAATGTGTTGATAACCGATATCGCGGAACCTGTTGGACGAAAGAAATAGAGTCAATGAGTTGAACTAGCGCAATAAGAATACGAATGAACTCAAAGACGAGAGCTCCTTACCAATGAATCTTGCTCTTGTCTTCAAACAATCCAAGAGCAATGCTGTGGACAGGCGCATCGCCCCAGCGCTCGTAGAAGAAACCACCAGCTCGATCAAGATGGTTGAAGTAGTCCTCGTACGTCTTGCTGCGAAAGAAGTCCATGTCCGCGACCTCAAAATTACTCCAGAAATGACATGTCGAGTAGCCTTGCGCTCCTTTGTTATGTGCTGGTCTGCGCTGATCGTCTGTGAGCCACTTAACAGCGCTGTTCTCGTGCAGGTAATTCGGATGATCGGCAAGAAACTTGATGGTCTCGGGCCACAAGGTCGGTAGGGTCTTGGGTTCGTCGTAGAGAGTAATAGTGAAGCCATAGGTCTTGTTGTTGTCCTGCATGTAGCGGAAGACATCGTAATCGACGTCGCAAAAGAAGTGGACTTTCGGTTCAACACGCCAGTACCATCGCACATTCTCCAGGGCCGGGTGTTTGTAGAAAATTCCGCTGTTCCATCGACACATCTGATGATAAGAAACCATCTTGGCGTACTGTACACCGCTCTTTTCGAGGATCGATGTGGACTCGTCGTAAAGGGACTGGTCAATCCAGGATGGAGTTGCCCAATGTTCCTTGGGAATCAGTTCTAAATGCTTGCTGATCAGTAAGATAATCCAACACTAATCAGCCAGCTTTCGCTCTCAAGCCAGAAGTTATTGCGACGAACCGTAATTGCACTTTGCCTTGGTCGCGGCCTGCGTCTTCTGCTTGAATTCTTCCGAGAAAGGCTCATCATTGAAGAAGGTCCATGGATAGTTGAATTTGTGATTCCATGTCCTCTCCAAGTCTTGCATTGACATAACCATATCATCGGCTTCTGAGTTCCGCACGAGTGCCAGAAGTGTCGCATTGATGCGATCGGTATCGACTGCGTCAGGCGCATACTTTGGGGACGGACGGACGAGAACCCCCGGCGGTTCTCCCGTAGCTGCAAGCCCGAAACATGGTCAGACACTTGTTATATATATATACGCCTCAGAATGGAGTGGAATCGCTTGCGCAACGAACGGTCTAGATTGGGATCCCTTTCAAAGTTGACATATCGCTCTCCTGGGCCGCGCAGTCCTGATGAGGGACGGAGAATCTGATAGAGAAAGAGACACCAAAGCACAGCGGCGGTGAAGAAGAGAACTCGAACGGGACGCGCGATAGCCATGACGGATGAGTTTCGGATTCGAGGAGGCAATGAAGTCGATAAGTTGATGGGCCAAACCCAGTTGACGGGCTGAGGAAGCTCGTCTCACGGGGTGCGGAACTCGGGCGCAACGTCAGACGCAGATGAATTTCGTCATTGGCAACGGCCAAACCGTTGTTCGAGATGGAGAGTTGCAGGCCGTTGGCCAGATTCCCAGATGATGCTACCTTTGCTTGATCTGGCGACTCGGTAATAAAGGGGCTTGCTTTGCCTTGTCTTGCCGTTGGCTTGCAATAGGTATCCGGATTCCGAAGTTGACCTAGCCACTCTAAAAAATGGACCCCACTCACACGCATTATGAGGTCTTAGGTAACAGGACTAGCCGTGCGACGCGTCAACCTGAGGTTACGCATTTGCATCTGATCAGTGATCACCAAATAGCTCGCCCATGCGCACACTAGCAGGTGTCCATCAGCGCACCAAAAGAAAAAGAGTAGACTCCCGAACTGATCATGATCGATGCGATGCCAACGGATCTTCTTCTCGTGCTGCAACATCGCACTTGAATGCCTCGTGTCCACGCCGAGTAGGCAGCGAAAGATGGAAGACACTGCCCGACATGGCTTTCGCATCCCGACTTGAGTCTCTAACTCGTGAGCTCGTCGAGGTATGCGCTTCATCGTTGCTTCAAGTAAGTCCAGACACTTGTTTGAGAAGAGTCAGAGCTCATCTGACGGTATCGATGGAAAATCATGTCGAGACTGATGCTAAGTATTCTGATAGACGCAAACAGGGAGCCTGGACAAGGTGAGCGATGCAGCATTGAAAAAGTTCCGGTCACACACTTTTCTACAAACAAATCACTTCGACGTCGAGAGGGCGCTGCTTGGACTTGATGAGCGGTTTCGGGTGAATAACCGAGACGACCTGGCTGATGCACTGGGCGCAAGATTGGACGCCCTGAAGACACACCCAGAAAGATGGCATCCCGAAATCCTGCATCTACTTTTGGAGCTATCTGATCGACCGACCTTCAAGACACGACTTTGCGACCTCGAATCCCTAAGGATACATGCCGACACGGCCACGACGGAGAACTTGCGCTGGGAGGATATCGCAAAGCAAGATGGTTGGGACCAAGATGAGGACCTGTGGAGATGCATCGACTACAGCGACCATTCGGAAGACGAAGCCCTGGATCAAGGCTCCAGAGACGAATCAGATGCAATATCTCTCGTTGCGGACGAGGAGCAGGGATTACAGGCTGCGAATTCATACGTGATTCAGCCCGAAGACCGGTCCACGTTCGAGCACGTCCAGGCATCACAGCAATGGAGGAAGAGTAACATGCCCTCTGAGGAACCTGGGAAGCAAATGAAAAAGGTGGCAGTCTCGGAAGTAGCCATTATCCGAGACGTTCTGTTTATGCTGCAAGGGCTTGGCAACACGCTGTTCAGCCCGGCCGGTGTTGCCAATCCCTCGTTCCAGCTTGAGAACATGGAATGGGAACCATTTAGGGCCATGATGCAAATATTCTCGGATCACGGCGCCCATCTACAAAGATTGAGGAAGTTTGCGGGAGAGCGTCAGGACGTGCCACATTTGCAAGCGTTCCAGGATTGCATCTCAGATAGGCTACGACAGCTGGATGTGCGCATTTCCGGCCTACACAAGCAGCTGATGACGCCGACAAAAGACAACGTCGTGAGCCTCGTCAGGACCAAGACAGAGCTGCTGACGTGGCTCGAACCCCTGTATTCCTTGTCTGAGATTGTGTCACGAATCGAATCAGAGCCGCAACCAACCCCTTTCCGATATCTGGAGTTCGTGTTCGATGAATCGTGTCTGGCGCAGCTAAGCGGCCAATCCGGGCTCTATGAATTCTTCGCTCGCATCTTTGCTGAGTGCTTCCGTGTCTATCTGAGGCCCATCCGACTCTGGATGGACGAGGGCAAGTTGCTGTTGGCCAGTGACTTGTTCTTTGTTGCGGAGACATCCTCACATACGCCTCCGGGGCGAACTTGGCACGACCGATATTACCTGCGAAAAACGCCCGATGGCGCTCTCCATGCTCCGTCTTTCCTACGAACCGCAGCCGCGAATATATACAATGCGGGGAAGAATGTTGTCGTTCTGAAACTGCTGGGCAAGCACGAAGCAGCCATTTCATCAAAGCAGAGGATTGAGCCGCCGCTGGACTACGACGCGATTTGTCCCGCCGGACAAGAATTAGTGCCCTTCTCCGAGCTTTTTGACACTGCATTTGATCGATGGATACAGAGTAAATACCGCGCGACGTCGTCGATACTGAAAGCATGTCTATTTGAAGACTGGTCGCTCATGTCCACGTTGGGAACCCTGCAAGAGGTCTATCTCATGTGCAATGGCACGACTGCCGCCGCCTTTTCGGACAGCATCTTCAGCAAATTGGACCTGCTGCGGAACGACTGGTCGGACCGCCACGCACTTACAGCGGCAGCACAAGATAGCTTTGCTACCATCGTCGAGCCGAGCCGGCTGGCCGTTGGCGTAGCTGGGACAGCACAGCAAGAACTTGACTCTGACGTGATGGTGACCCGCAACTCCGTGAAGACAGCCCTGAGCAACATCCGAGTGGAATATCGAGTTCCCTGGCCCTTGCAGATGGTTCTCACGACTGGCAGCTTCGAGCACTACCAGGCTCTGTTTACGCTCCAGCTCCAGTTCAGGCGCGCGTTGTATGCGCTTCACAAACCTAAAGTCCTCAACAACTATCGGACAGATGGCGACTACTGGAACGCCACGGCTGTGCTGTACTCGATACGCACTAAACTGCTGTGGTTTTGCACGACCGTGCAGACCTACCTCAGCACACTTGTCCTCACCCCACTGACCTCGCAGCTGGGACAAGATCTTGCCTCTGCCAGCGACATGGATGAGCTGATAGCCGCCCACGATGGCGCCGTGAAGGCCATGGCCGACCAGGCTTGCCTCGGTAGTAGGTTGACGCCTATTCGCGAGTGCATGTTGGATGCGCTGGATTTGGCACTCAAGTTGGAACGTATCAGCAGCGGGACGACGGATGCACTTGATAATGATGGTGGTGGTGCTGGTAGCGAAGCCAGCACCAAGGAATATGAGCAGCGCCTGCGAGACATGAAGAATGAGGCGGATAGGCATGTTCAATTCATTTGGAGCGGTCTGCGCGGCGTGGCGCGAGCGGTGAGCGATGCAAATGCGGTCAAGTGGGATATGCTTGCCGATATGCTTCAAGTAGGCGATGTCGATGGCCACATAAGTATACGAACAGATATATAGATGGATAGAAACTTGCTGTGCCTGCGACATGGCTATCCCCCCAAAAAAATATCATTTATCAAAAATGGAGACTTTATAGGAGGAGATTCACAAGTAACATCTATCTGATATCCAAGGGGACTGAATCCCGATAGACTTGCTGCTGCGAAGCATCTACCCAAACGTCACTCTACCATCCTCCACTCCGCAGCCTCTCCGCAAAAAACTTCATCAACGGAAACATCTCCTCCCGATTCCTCGGCATACTCACTCCCTGCCTCTCCCACCTCACAACACCCACATGCGCAAACTCCCTCTCCACAACCCGCGCCTCCTCCCCACGAACCTGACAAAGCAACACATGCGTCTGACTCTTCTCCTCCTCCCTCCTCCCACCCCCCGAGAGCATACTCATCGGCAACGGACCCCCAATCGAAACAATCCCCCTGAACATGTCCCGCGCGCCTACTCCCCGTAGCGCAGCCCCCATCCCCAACGCCAGAGAACCGCCTTGCCCAAAGCCCAGGACCATAATATCAGATACATCCCATCCACACTCGCCCACTAAGACCCCCTTTACTAACTTGTCCATGACCAGCCCGTGTGCTCGCGTGAAGCCTGGATCGGGGTCAATCTCCCCCGTCGAGCTGTCCAGATGAATGTCGTCACCCCAGTGGTAGTGTCCGGGTCTCTGGTGGGTGTCTGAGCCGGCTGCATCCGTGTCGGTGTCTAGAAGTAGGGATGCGGGGAGGAGGCTTGGCCCCCGGACGGAGATGCACATGACGCCGGGGAGGGCCATGTTCCGGGCGAATGTTGCGAAGGGCACTTCGGAGTCGCCGAGACCGTGGAGGAGGATGAGGAAGGTGGTTGTTGATTCTGGGGGCGAAGGGGGCTGGATTGTTGTGTGGAAGGGGAGGAGGGGGGTTAGGTCCGCTTGGGAGGGGATGCGGGGAGGCATGGTTTTTTTTCGATTTGTTCTGCTGATATTCGGGGTTTTTCTTTTCGGGATGTAAAGGTCCAAAGGAAGGTGTGCGTAAAAGTGAGATGAAGGCTTGGTAGGTCAGTGAGCCCGACTGTTGGTGGTTTGGAGTGAGATGTGCGCGTGCGTCAATGGGCTTTAGTGAGTGTTGTGTGGATGAGAAGTCGAGGTGAGGCTGAGGTGAAGAATGCCTGGAAATGTGGACTTGGAGGACGAGCGGCGGTGAACAGGAGCAATGAAAACTACCAAAGCGGCCTTGTACTGCGTCGTTAATCTTCGTGTAATACCGGAATGTCAATAGAAACAATTCTTGTACTGAATCTTCATACTAAAAATGAAATCTTGACTCTGATTGTCCTCTTCTACCTACCTAAGGTATCATAGTTTGCAAATATGTACCTTAATGCTCGGCTAAAAAGCGTCCTCTTCTAGCTATGAGGCATACACATGCATGATGCAGGCCTTCCAGTACCGAGAACGCTCTGTGCAGCGTTTACTGTTCTTCAGCATTGAAACGGTCTATTTGGAAGCGCACAAAAAATTCATCGAAGGATCATCAAGTCTGAAAAACCACGCAAGCTGTATGAGTCCTCAGTGCTCACAGTCTACAGAGAGTCGCGATGCAAAAAAACAAACTGTGGTAACTGAGAACTCCGTAAGTTGCATGAGCTTGCATCAAAGCCGAAATATGAGATAAACCGAGATACATATGTTTTGGTGTGGAAATGCCGGGGTAGCTATGTACCCTTGCATTTTGCAAATCAAAGGGCATCTTGCTACCTTTGCTACTCAATGACGGATGAAATTGAATCGCCCGCCAGTACATTGAGTACATATGTATCTCGTTTTCCATGTTTGCCACACTTACCTTGACGCCATGTACAGGATCCTCGACGATCTGGTCGATCCTCAATTTTCAAAGTTGAAAGACTTCAAAAATCGCATGGCCGCTTGGAGTTACCACTCGTACGGGCAAAGTGGTACGTACTACGCAGCGTTTTGGCCATGTGACGCAGTACTTGTCCAGAGTGCTTCTCTGACGTTTGCCATTTGACTAATTGACAAGACAGCAATATGTATTGATAGAGTGATGCGTCTCGAACGCTCTCAATAGTTCAGATATTGGCCCAAGGCCCAAGGGCCTAGGTACCTGATCTTGTTACTATTGCCACATTCAGGAATCAGCCCTCCCTAGTTTGAACTTAAGCAATGAAGTTCATTCGTCTAGACTCTAGACGATCCATGTGAAGTGCAAGTAGGGCAATTTGAAGTATGTACATGTATGAAAAAATGAATCAAGATGGCGCGAACGGACGTCGGACGGAGCGCGTGACGCGTCGAGTAAGTACTAAAGGCCTGTTAGGCTGTTCCAATGCTCATTGCTCCATTTCGATGGCCGCAAGAGACTCGAAATTCCTCTCTCGAGCGCTCTCGGACGACTTTCTGATGGTCGTTCATTCCACAGGTACTTTGAGATTCTTCCGGGCCCGGCGAAGAACTCGCAAAATGTTCGAGTAGAGTTGACTCAGTTGAGGGGAACCCTCGTCCTGTAATTCTGTAATTGCCCCCCGGGAAATACCTCTTTTCGTAATATATTGACATGTGGAATCAACGGCTGGTAATGCGGCGTAAAAGGTAGTTTTTCGGCTACCTCCAAAAAATAACCCTCCGTACATATTAAACCTAGCTTTGATTCTATCAGTGGGTTGTTGGGTATAGCTCCAATTTTCGAGTCTCGATGGCGTAGCCGCGTAGTCGCTTTGTATATCCAAAACAACACCCAAAAGAAAGACTCAAGATCATGCGCAAAGGTGTGTTTACGGCCACGAAGCAGGCCAATTGCCATGAAAGCCGTGGTGCCTGTCCTGCCCTGTGCACCGGAAGGCTGCTCACGCTCTGTATTGATGGCGAGGTCGAGATCAATTAAAAAGTATCGCTGGGAGGGATCATTTGGATCGTTATTTTTCATCAGATTGGTGATTGAAATATCCCTGTGCAATACACCTTTGTCGTGTAGATACCTGTGGCCTTTGGTACAGCCCTCGAGACAGGCAAGCAGTTCTTGGGGACTCGGGAGAGCTGGCTGTGTAAATTTGCCAACATCCAGCACAATGACACGCCGGTGCACTCTATTTGGTGGCTCAGCGGCGGTGTTTTTTAAAGACTTGGAGCGGATCTTTTTGCTTGAGGGCAAGGCTGATCCTGTTTAATCATCATCGATGACATCGAATGGTCGCTTCCTGCGCGCCTTTTTACTCACTCCGCGCTTCTGCGGCGCTTCTGTTGTCGCTCCGGAGTCCGCGGGAGGGGCCGGACTCCGGGGGGCTGTGAGAGACTTTCCCGATATGTACATTAGGTACCTACTAGCTAAGCACTGCTTCCAACTAGGTAGGTAGTAGGTACATACCTATCCGATTCCCTTGTACCACACACACTGTCCCTGACACTCCGCCTAACACAGTTGCGAACGTCGTCGATCATGCCGCCAATTTGGACTGTTTCATGGTGGTAGCACCGAGCCACGTTGACGACGTTTTGACTAGTCGCCTGCTCCAACATTTCCCCCTCCTCATCACGTTCCGTAGTATGTACTCCAAGGAGGTGCTATACGACCTGGTCGTCGGGAACCTCGACTCCAAGTGTCTTTGATAATCACCAGTATTTCCGGATGGTCTTTGACATGACCTCTCCGGCAGGTCGTTGCCCGGCCTACTATACAGCGCGTCCGAGTAACCAACTCATCAATGACGATACACTCTGATCTTCCATTCCTTTCAATCTCTATCAATCGTTCTCCATCAGTTTTCTGTATCGTGGGATCAATGCCAAGGTCCTCTTCACTCAACCAGATGAAGCCGAGCATAACTTCGATGAACTGTAAAGACTCTCCGTTGATATCAATGGAGCGCGTTGCGGTGCTGCCGATCCTGTCAAAGACCCATACTCTCATGAGAGACCCGCAGATCGTGAAATCCATGGCAAATCGTCTAGTGGCGTCTTCGGCCAAGGTTTCCCGCAAGTACATCGCAAGAGAAAGGCATGCGTCGCGGTGGGCCATGGGATTGCATTTCAGCTCCCCAGCCATCAGGACTTAGAAGTTGGGAAAAGTGGTGTTTCCCCTCTTTATAGCTACGTTTCAGCTCTTTTCGATACATGAGGCCAACATCAAGCTTTCGCTTCGCGATAGATCCTTGAATTATCTTGTTGTCTTGTTGGGGGTCCTCAAAAGTCGACGGTCGTCGTCGACGCAAGTTAGCAGGCCGGAAAGGACGGTCGAATTTTTCCTGGGTAATCTCTGGACGATGTGGCCAAAAAGCGCCGCAGAAAAGCATGTCGTCTGATGGTTGAAAACGTTCTGCTAGAAGCTAGAAAAATACGACCGTCCTTTCCGGCCTGCTAACTTGCGTCGACGACGACTTTTGAGGACCCCCGACAAGATAATTCACGGACCTATCGCGAAGCGAAAGCTCGATATTGGCCTCATGTATCGAAAAGAGCTGAAACGTGGCTATAAAGAGGGGAAACACCACTTTTCCCAACTTCTAAGTCCTGATGGCTGGGGAGCTGAAATGCAACCCCATGGCCCACCGCGACGCATGCCTTTCTCTTGCGATGTACTTGCGGGAAACCTTGGCCGAAGACGCCACTAGACGATTTGCCATGGGATTCACGATCTGCGGGCCTCTCATGAGAGTATGGGTCTTCGACAGGATCGGCAGCAGCCCAGCAGGGCTGTCGATGAGAGGCGAAGAAGTTGTAGCGCCTCTCGAGAGTCGACAGCCCCAATACAAGTCAGATTTCCTCTCGCGCGCGCTCTCGGACGATTTTCCGACCTTCGTTCATTCCGCGAGCACTTTGTAATCCTTCTGGGCCTGGCGAAGAACTCGCAACATCTTCGAGTAGAGTTTAGGGAAACACTCGTCCTGCGGGTTTCCCAGGGGAAACACCTCTTGTCGTAATGCATTGACATGTGGAATCAACGGCTGGTAATACGGCGTAAATATTTTTTCGGCTACCTCCAAAAAATAACCCTCCGTACATATTAAACCTAACTTTGATTCTATCAGTGGGTTGTTGGGTATATAGTTCCAATTTTCGAATCTCGATGGCGTAGTCGCTTTGTTTGGGCCATCATAGTGGATGCATATCCAAAACAACACCCAAAAGAAAGACTCGAGATCATGCGCAAAGCTGTGTTTACGGCCATTAAGCAGGCCAATTGCCATGAAAGCCGTGGTACCTGTCCTGCCCTGTGCACCCGAAGGCTGCTCACGCTCTGCGTTGATAGCGACATCGAGATTAATTAAGAAGGATCGCCACGAGGGATTGTCTTGATCTTCATTGATCCGCAGATTGGTGATTGAAATATCCCTGTGCAAGACGCCATTGTCGTATAGAGACTTGTGGCCTTTGATGCAGCCCTCGAGACAGGCAAGCAGTGCCAGGCGAGAGCTGGCTTTGTAAATGGGCTTGCCATAATCCTGCACAATAACACGCCGGTGCACTCTGTTTGGTGGCCCAGTTTCCCGGTCAGTAGCGGCGTTTCTTGAAGATTCGGAGCAGGTCTTTTTGCTTGGAGGCAAGGCAGAGCCTGTTTGATCGAACGGTAGCTTCGTGCTCATGCCTGTACTCGTCAGGCGCATGGACTGCGGCAGCACATTTATTGTCGCTCCGCTAGAATCCTGTGAGAGACATTGCTGATAGTTGGAAGCAGTTGACACGTCCAATCCCCGTCGGATACAATGACGAACGTCGTCGATTATGCCGCCGATCTTGACTGTTTCGTGAAGATAGTACCGAGCCACGTTGACCACGTTTCGACTAGTCGCCTGCTTCAACAGTTCCCCCTCCTCATCGCGTTCTGGCAACTGCCAAGAGTCTTTGATGACCAGCGGCGTTTCCGGGTGGTCTTTCACATGAGCTTTTCAGCAGGTCGTTGCCCGACCTACTATCCAGGGTGTCCGTGCAATTAACCCATCAATGACAATACACTCCATATTCCCTTCCGTTCAATCTCGATAAATGATTGGCCATCAATTTCCTGTATCGTGGGATCGAATCCAAGGTCCGCTTCACTCATCCAGAGAAAGCCAAGCATAACATTGATGAACTGGATGGGCTCTTTGTTTACGTCGATTTGCTGAGATGCGATGCTACCGAGTCTGTCGAACACCCATACCCTCATCAGAGTCCCGCAGATCGTGAATCCTACGACAAAACGTCTGGTGGTTTGTGCGAGCAGAATTTTTCCCGCACACACCGCAAGATCGCGCCAGGCCTCTTCGGCGCTGTCGGTCCCGGGCTTGCGTTTAAGCCTCCCAGGGGCCAGTATTTGTGGCCAAGGATGGTTTCCATCATCCAAACCACATTTCGGATATGATGCATCAACGAAGCCAACATTCAGCTCTTGCTTCAGAACAGAATACTCGTCAACAGTCACGTTTCGGGACCCCAGGAGCCGTCGTCGATGGGGGATGTCGGGCCGGGAACGATGGGCGAATTTATCTAGTCTCTTCTAGAACCTTTTCAGCCATCGGAAGACTTTCTTCTCGACGGCACGGGTGGGCCAGTCTGTCCATGTATCATCCTTATATCTCGGCGTTCGTCCACGTGTGCATTTCTTGATTGAAAAAGGCGTTTGAACTTTGACGTTCTTTCCAGATCATCAACGCTGCGTGGAAAGAATGTTTCCAAAAGCTTTGGAATACCAACGTGCGTTAGGCCGGCCTCTTCTCTCATGAGGTTGTCCACATCTTTGTAATGCTCCGACGAGTTGGCCAAGGCAGCCTCGTCGTGCGAGGAGGGTGTATCTATCCACCGATTCTGGGAAATCTTGATGATTAATTTCATGACTTGTTTCCATAGATGTTTATCATCTCCCTGATCGAGACCTGCTGCTAAGACACGTCGGACACAGCGAATATCGATAGCTGGTGTCACTGACCACCATTTACCCGAGAGCATTCTCTCATTAAATGCCTGTAGTATGTCGCATGCTGGATGAGATTTCAAGCAACATAAAAGACTCGAAGCAAGAAGTCTTGTGTCTGCAAATCAATCATTAGCATATGACTGACCTTCTGAGGCTGATGGATTTAAGCCGGCCTGCTTACCCGCTGGACTGAGGTTATCAAGATCAGCACTCTCGCGGACGCGCATACTTTCTGCCATCAAATAAAAGGGATCGACGTAGCCCACGGTGGGACTCTGTTGGATCGCGTCAATCCAGAGTCCGTGGTCCATTGTTGTAGTCGGTCGGCGGCCACCAAAGGGTGATATTGATGATATGGGTTATCTTGGCACGAGTCATGTTCGGAAAAACGAACGCGTCGAAAGAAAGGAGCGTTCACTCAGTATCAGTGGCTGCTAGGTATCGCGCGGGCAATTCGCTGCTGCTGCGAAAATTTGGAAAGAGCTGTTGACAGTTGTTGGCTACGATTTGTTAGAAAAGAAGAATGATCGGGACTCCGCTCCAATGTGTGTCGTGCGGGGGATATGGGCATCATACATGTGTTTGTTCTCTTGCAGAAGTTGCAGCTGTCAACGGCTGTCATTTGGACTATTATCGGGCTTTGGCCTCGGGCAGTTCGTCACCAGTTATGTAACGAGTGAGTGGGCAACGGGACAAACCGGAGCAGTGAACTCAGAGACGTATACATATTACACATGCAAAGATGGCTACATTAGGTACACACCGTAACACACGTATTCCATTTTCGTGTTACCTTGACGCCATGTACAAGATCCCACTGATGAGTAATGATGGCATGGACGCGGGCGGACAGCGTCGAATAATAACTCATCCGCAAGAGAGTCGACACCCTTCAGGGCCTTCACCTACAAGAGGCTACAACCCCAGTAAAAGTCAACACATCTTTCTCATCTTTCTCGAATCTCGAGCGCTCTCGAGTCTCGGACGATTTTCTGAGAATCGTTTACTACGCCAGCACTGCAGGATCCTTCTGGGCCTCGCGGAGGACGTTCATCATCTTCGAGTAGAGCTCAGGAAATGGTTTTTTCCACCTCCTTTCGTAATCTATCGACGTGTGGAAACAATGGCTGGTGATACGGCTTAAACCCCAGTTTTTCCGGATTGCTGAACTTGTAATCACAGATAACACCTGGCTTAGGCACGCCAGTGCCATATCGGGAAGATAGTCCCAAGATTGATATCGTGTTGGCTCAACTGCTTTGCCAGGGCCTTCGGACTGGATGCATATCCAAAACGACACCCAAAAGAGGGACTCAAGATCATGCAGAGGGGTGTGTTCGTCGCCCTCAAGGAGTCCAATTGCCATGAAAGCCCTCGTACCTGTCTTGCCCTGTGCATCCGAAGGCTTCTCACGCTCTATGCTGATTGCGAAGTTAAGGTCAATCAGAAAATACTTCCAGGAGGGATTATCTAGATCTTCATTGATCATCAGATTGTTGATTGAGATATCCCTGTGTAATATACCTTTCTCGTCAAGAGATTTGTGGCCTTTGATGCAGCCCTCGAGACAGGCAAGCAGCGCCTTGCGGGAGCTGGTCTTGTAAATGGCCGTGCCATAATCCTGCACGATGATACGCCGATGCACTACGTTTGGTGGCTCAGTAGCATTTATTCTTAGAGATCCAAGGCAAGTCTTTTTGCTTGGTGATAGGGCACAGCCTGCTTGATCGAATGGTCGCTTCGTGCTCGTGCGTGTACTCGTCTTGCGCATGGGCAGCTCTTTTGATGTCGATCCGCTGGAGACATGTGAGAGACGCTGCTGATAGTTGGAAGCAATCGTTATGTCCAGTCCCCGTCGGATACAATGACGAACGTCGTCAATCATGCCGCCAATTCTGACTGTTTCGTGGTGGTAGTACCGAGCCACGTTGACCATGTTTCGACTAGTCGCCTGCTTCAACATCTCCCCCTCCTCGTCGCGTTCCGACGGTTGCCAAGAGTCTTTGATGACTAGCGGCGTTTCCGGATGGTCTTTCACATGAGCCTTCCAGCAGGTCGTTGCCCGACCCACCATACAGCACTGCCGTATAATCAACCCATCAATGACGATATATTTCGACCTTCCTTTCCGTTTTATTTCCGTAGATGGTTCGCAATCAGTTATCATGATCGTGGGATCAAAACCAAGGTCCTCTTCACTCATTCGGAGAAATCCGAGCAAGACTTCGATAAACTGTACGGGCCCTTTATTGACGTCGATTTGCTCGGATGCGATGCCGCCGAGCCTGTCGAACACCCATACCCTCATCAGAGTCCTGCAGATCGTGAAACCTACGGCAAAACGCCTGGTAGCTTGTGCGAGAAGCATTTTTCCTGCACACATCGCAAGATCGTGCCACGCCTCTGTGGCGCTGTCGGCCAGAGGCCTGAAGTTCAGCACTCCAGGGACCAGTATTTGTGGCCAAGGATGTTGTCGATCTTTCGAACCATGTTTTGGATATGATGCATTAATGAAGCCAACATTCAGCTCTTTCCTCGTCACAGACTAATCGTCAATATACTTGCTCCGAGTCCCCAAAAGACTTCCTTCTCGACGGCACTGCCGGCCAGTCCGTCCACGTATCATCCTTGTAGCTCGGTGTTCGTCCACGTTTGCATTTCTTGAAAAAGTCTCTCGACTCTTTTCTCAGATCATAAACGTGGTGTGGAAAGAATGCTTGCAAAAGGTGTGGTATGCCAACGTGTATTTGGCCGAGCTCTTCCCTCATGAGGTGGTCGACATCTTTGCGATGCTCCGACGAGTTGGCCACGAGACCCCCGTTGTGAGATGTAGGTGGGCAGGCAATCTTTCGGAATAAACCTCTTGACTTGTTTCCATAGATCTCATCGTCCTCCTGATCGATAGCTCCTGATAGGAGCGGTTTGAGACAAGGAAGGGGGGTCGCTGCGTTCACTAGCCAGAAACGATCTGAAACTCTTTTCCCATTTGGTTGGTGCAGCATTGCGCCTGCTGGATGATCCCTCAAGCCATTCAGGAGTAAGATGGCAAGAATCCTGAGATCTGCGTACAAGTTGTTAGCATATTGAAATGAACTGCTTGATCCGTGTCAACCTCCTTACCCTTTGCACTGAGACCTTCAAGGTCAGCACTCTCGCGGACGTGCATGCTTTCTGCCAGCATACGAAAGTTAGTGATATAGCCCGCGGTGCGACTCTGTTTAATTGCGTCGATCCAAACTTTGTGTTCCATTGCTGCAGACGGCCGGCGGTCACAACACTGACTGCTGCTAATTCAAGAGATGTTATCCTGGCGCGGGCCGCGTCCAGAAACAGGAACACATTGGAAGAAAGAAGCGTTTACTCGGCGTATGTGGCTTCTCTGTGTTATGCGGATAATTTCTTCTTGTTGCCAGAATCTGGAATGATGATGTTGTTGGCTACGATTTCTTGTCGTCAGAAAGGAAGAATAATCGCGATCCAGGTGTGTCACGCGGGCGATTACCTAACTTGATTGCCCTGGGCAAGATCGTTTGTGTCCACAAATTGTTGACGAAACATGAATCTGCCGCTCTCATCCAAATGCGTGTAGAGAAGATAGGCCTTCGCGGGTTTCTTTTCTCCAGCAATGTGTGTACTTTACCCATCGTGGAATCACCTATTGATGACCATTACCACGTCATTCTGGAATCTGCACTGTCCGACATTCGCGCACCTGCAGGCTGCGTCGCATCCACCTGTCGCGCCCCTACGCGACCGCCGCGACATGGACGGCCTTGGAGTCTGGACAGCTCGCAGCTTGCACCACTGGTGATAGAATCGATGCTTCGCATAGTCCGACTACAAAAATTTACCCTTGCGATTGCATTGAAAGAGAGGTGGGAAGAGGACGCCCTAGATGTTCAGAACTTCAGGAGGTAGTACGGTACTGTAGGTACATGTAGGTACCTTGTTCAGCTGGCGAGTGGGGTTTTCTAGCGCTGTGCCCTCGCCGATAAACCGACAACCAGACAAAACAACAAGTGTATGTATGAACATTGACGGGAACCGCGGTCGACCTAATTGGCCTGATGCAAAGCGTTACGACAGCAATCCTTCGTAATAACTTTGTTGTCACAACCGTCAATAGATCGGATTTAGGTATGCACATATGCTTCTTAAGTATGGAGTAGTAAGTACCTACCGTCTACGCAGCAAAAGTAACTCCAATCAGGGCTGGTACGCCGCGTTCACTGGGACGCGCCGCGAGTCGCGACATGAATGCATGATACACAGATACAGTGCATCATTGTCATCCGTCCTGACTTCTCCATCTTTTTTTTTATTGTACACACTTCCTAACCTAGGTACTCTATCAGGAGACACCAGGTATGAGAGATCGCGGAGCGCCAATCACAAGAAGAGAGAAGTACCTATGTATCAACAACTACAAGGCCTTTGCAGCTCGTTGCGACTATCACATCATATATCATGAGGTATCTGGGGTAACACATTGTACCTGCTCATGGGGTGATCATACACAAATTCGATTGGCTGCCGCTTCGTTCGTGACAGCCGACGGCCGTTGGCGGCTGGAGAACGACAAACACAGGTAGATCCCTAAAATCCCCCGCGTGACCATACTGAGTGACGATTATTCTTCCTTTCCAACTTTAGAAAATCGTAGCCAACACCAACTTCTTTCCGAAATTCGCAACAAGAACAAATTGTCCGCATAACACAGAGCAGCCACAGATTCCGAGTGAACGCAGCACGCTTCTCTCTTCCAGCGGGTTCCTTTTTCAAAACGCGGCCCGTGCGAGGATAACTCATCACTAATAACATCAGAAGTGTGGTCTGCAGCAATGGACCGCAAACTCTGGATCGACGCAATCCAACAGAATCCTACCGCGTGCTATCTCACTAACTTTCGTATGCTTGCAGAAAGCAAGAACGTGCGCGAGAGTGCTGACCTTGAAGGTCTCAGTACAAGAGGTAAATAGGCTGACATGGATCAAGCGGTTCATTTCAACATGCTAACAACGTATATGCAGATGTCAGAGATCTTGCAATCTTACTTTTAAATGGCTTAATGGATCACCCAGCAGGCGAAATGCTACACCAATTAGGTGGCAAACGAGTCTCGAATCTTTCATGGATAGTGATAGCAGCTGCCGCAGTCCGCTATCTCAAATGTCTCCTAGCAAAAGCGATCGATCAGGCGGACGATGAAGATCTATGGAAACAAGTGGAGAGGTACATCGTGACGAATTCCCAGAATCTATGCGCAGACACACCGTTCTCGCACGACGAGGCTTTGGTGGCCAACTCGTCAGAGCATTGCAAAGATGTCAACCACCTCATGAGGGAAGAGCTCGGCCAAATACACGTTGGCATCCCACGCCTTTTGCAAACATTCTTTCCGAGCAGCGTTGACGATCTGGAAAGAACGTCAAAGGTCTTTTTCAAGAAATGCCAACGTGGGCGAACGCCGAGATATAAGGATGATACATGGACAGACTGGCCAACCCGTGCCGTCGAGAAGAAAGTATTCCGATGGCTCAAAAGGTTCTGCAAGAGACTAGATAAATTCGCCCGCCGTTTCCGGCCCGACATTCGCCATCGGCGACGGCTATTGGGGACCCGATACGAGACTATGGACGAATACTTTGAGGCGAAAAAAAGACTGGATGTTGGCTTCATTGACGAAGCGTATCTGAGACGTGGTTCGAAAGATGGCAAACACCCTTGGCCACAAATGCTGGTCCCGGGAGTGCTGAACTGCAGCCCTCTGGCCGACAGCGCCACAGAGGCGTGGCACGATCTTGCGATGTGTGCAGGGAAAATGCTTCTCGCACAAGCTACCAGGCGTTTTGTACCAGGTTTCACGATCTGCG